>JAQFYM010000302.1:0-81182 GCA_034694785.1 Agrenia bidenticulata
AAATGTCATCCAGTGACCCAGAAAATGGACATATACCCGGAACAGTCGATACTTTACTATTTCGTTGAACGGTTTATTGACTTGCCTATAGAGTTAGACATGGAAATATTATCTCTGTAAAGGCTTAAAGATCTCTTTCTGCTTGTCGTCAATGACTTCTAGGGAGTTGTGTGAGGTGTATAAACTTTAAATGTACAAGTTGAGCTTTGTGAATTGTTTTATTGGATTCCAGAGGGGGAAAGTGGCAAAAGTTTTTACAAGGTAGACAATGAAGGAGTATATTCAAGTATTATGAAATGGGTGGATGACGGCAAACAATTTGAATTATTTCCGGATCCTCTCTCTCTGTCTGCAAGTCTAAAGAATTATTCACTTTGGTATAGGAGCACCAGTTGGGGATCTCTTCCTTCAACTCAGCATTCAAATTTTGACTAATTTCATTTGGAAAGGACCGAAGTCGGGTTGACATCCTCTCTGTCATCTCCTCCTCCAACTCTCTGTATACAAGCAAGGGGTCTAGCTAATGTATAATTCAGCTCTGTATGTCTTCGTCTCATCTTTGAGCCACTTACATCTACTCCATGTTCCACCAACTTTCCTCTCTCCCTCCATTTACAGCCATTTTTCATTCATTCCAAAGAGTTGGCAAGGCTCGAGGGAGATAAGACTAGAAAGTTGAGCAAGTTTCAAAGTTAGATCCTCATTAGCTTCCTCTCCCGGCTCTTGTGCAAGGGAGCCCCCCGACCTTCATCCAACCCAAGGTTCTAACTTTTACCATTCAAAGCATTAGCCCCGAATTTCACGTCTTACAACGTCCTGGCTCTGGAGCAAGTGGTCATGTGGGTTCTTAGACTTTTTTTTCGTATAAAAATAGACTAGACCCTTTGTGAGTATATGTAGCTCTATTTTTATGGCCCTTGAATTTGACTGGATGAGGAATGGATGGGGACATTTGGCACTTGGAAACGGTAATGGGCTTGATCGCCTTGATCTGTGATATGACAATGCGGTTCTATGTGGAATAGAGGTGGGAGAATTATAAAGATGAAGTATCAAGCCTTTGTAACTATGCGGAAAGAGGGTCTGAGGTGATTTCATAGTGGCAACTACTAAACTGACGAGGATGCTAAAGTTGATGAATCCCCAAAGTTTTTTCATTAGCTTTTATGGATAGGAGAGCAGCTGTCATTGGCCATTGAGAATTTTTTCCCTCTAAATTTATGTAGACATTTATTGGATTTTTGAACCAATTTGAACACTAGATGTTAAGTTCCTTGAATAAATAAATACCACCACCACCTTCTGTTCATTGAGCTTGGGAGTGAGACCCTTCCTTCCCACACGTTTCAAACGATCTGAAAAAAGAAGAATCCGTATTCATATAATCTCTAGAAGCTTTGGTCTCAATCCTAGAGATAAATATCTAATTCTGTCATCCATCCATATCCTACCGCATACTTTACTACTACGTACTGCTGCTGCATCATTCTATTCCAATTGGACTTTTGGGTTCAATGCAACTCTATCTTCTCACTCTCCTATCAACCTTTTCATCTTGTTAGTTTGAGGAATTCAAGCACAAGACTGGGTTACAATTGTTACAAAAAATGACAGAGTTTTGCAATGTGAAGATGCGGATTTTTTAAAAATTTCATAAAAATATTTGCAGGGAAATATGTGCCAACATATTTAGAGGAATCATATTGGCCTGTTATTTTCAAGTCTCTTGTTTGCCCAACTCATCCAATTCCATGGAAATAGCAGAGGGGGTATTAATAATAATAGGATGCTTCATTTTTTTGAGTGATTTTGTAAGGATTTGAATAATGACGAGGCGTTGGAGATGATGATGGGGATGATAAGAGGTGAATCACCCCTTTTTTATTTAAACTTAATTTCCTCATACACATGACCATAGTATGAGGAATAATACTGTAGTTGATTGTGTACATGCTCCCATCAGGCCATCACCTGTTATTCCCGTCTCTTCTCTCATTTAACAATAACTCCCGAGTGCTTCTTCTTTTACGTGTGTAATTTACTACACTCCCCGCAAGCTTCTTAACTACTGTTCATGCACATGGCTCAAGGTGTGGTAGTGGTGCATTGAGGCTTCCCACAAAGTTTCGGAAAACATTAAGAGGGGGTCATACTAAGGGATTTCTTTTGCGAATTCGGACTGAAGGTGTAGCTAGTTTTACTAGTTGAGAGGGTTTTTAGAGATGATTGTGTATCATGACGTTTATGGGAAGGGTTTGCATAAATATTTGTTGTGTGGTAGCCCCAGATTGCTTAGAGATCACCAAGGGTCTTCTTTATGGGGGAGAATAGATTATAGTTTAGAAAAAAGAGTAAATATTACCCTTTCTATTTCTGGGAGAATGGAAGAGGATCGTGTGGACTGTGGACCAATAACGACTTTGACAACTCGTAACTTGGCCATTATTTTTTTTCCATGTTTTATTACCTCTCACCAAAAGGAATAGTTTAGGACGTTTGGGTTGATGTAGAAAGGAAATTATTATGCCAAATATAATCGGGTCGTGTCATCTTGGTTTCTGAATCGAAATAGGTTCGTGGGAGAGATATCATTGAAGTTTATAAAGTTAGGATGTTTTGGGATAAATTGCATAGCTTTTTAATTAAGGGCAGAATTCTTTGTTCAAAACATTTTGGTTTGATATTGTTATTAATGGGCGATCCAAGTGCTAAGATAAGATCCCTGCGTCTTGAATTAATCTTCTGAGAAACAGTGAAACAGTATATAGGCAATAGAGAAGTTAAGAGAAGTTGACTTGAGTTTTAAAATGTTTCATTATAGTTTCCACGAAACGGGTCTTGAGTTGATGTTGTGCAAACGCTGCTATATTGACCAGAGGTTTAAAAGAAACAAGAGGAAATTCTTCTTGCCTCTCTGCTGACTCGTTCCCTATCTCCGGTGGTGACTGTAAGAGGGATTTTTAATCAAAATCCAATTTGGAGAAATCAAAGAAAACCCGGAACTTTGGAGACTAAGACAAATAGCTTTGTTTACTCTTAAAAGCAGAGAGAGCGGTCCCTTTGCAAAGTAATTGGCTGATAGGGGGATGAGAATTTATTTAGGAGAGAGAGAGAGAGAGAGAGAGAATAAAATAATGGGTGCACTAGACCGCACCCCCACCATAAATCCCTGAGGGGGGCTCTGCCCCACCCATTCGGCTTCTTGACCTGACAGTTCAAATCACATTGTCACATTACTATCAAATGACCACAATTCTCACGACATCCTAATCTCACATTGACTTCAGTTCATAGGAAGGGAAAGTCCCCTTTTTCCACTTGGACAAAATTAGTGAGCAACTGCCAAGCTTGTTTTGTATTATGTATTGGGGAAAGATTCCTTTTTCGCAGCTCTTCTTGGCAATTATTGAGGGAGGGGGGGAATTAGATGGAGAGAAATGTGGAGATGGTTATCAAGGATGATGTCTGACATGTTGGACATGAAGATAATCTTACCCTCTGGTGTCTGCAAAAAAAGTGGAAAAAATAGTAAAAAGTTGACAAGGGACCAACCACTTCCGTCAAAGGAGTAAATAAAGGTAATTCCCTCCCGGGTAGATAAATCAGACAGGTTTAAAGTCCATGGTAGACTACCGGGTAGTTGCGCGTCCATGTACTGCTGGAGGTGAGCTCTAGGTCCATGATGTATTTAAGTATTTATGTAAGAGGTTGAAAGGGGTGTGGTGTAGATGTGGTTAGTTCGTTGGGACTAGAGGTGGAAAAGAGTGAAGATAGAGCTGGATGGATTAAGGTTCTATTAGCAGTTTTCTTTGAAGTAGGAAGACCCTTGGGAAATTCTTGTAAAATCTTTTGCAGGCTTCCCAGGTGGGGATTTTGGTTTTATTGCCTCCGTCTTGTTGAATTCGAGGGAATGTCCATAAACTAAGTGGTTCATTTCTGGGGAATAAATTACACTCTCTCATACATATGGGACACGGAGGGAGACATACATTGTCCTTGTCATAAATAATCCCTGCGTAGTCCCACGTCCCGGTGCACAGGGCCGAGGCTGAGGAAGAGCAAGAATGGAAATGGGACACAATGAAGCAGAACTTGGGGGTCAGAGGGCCTTAGTCTTTAGTCTTTAGTGTCGTTAATGGACGCTCCTTGGCAAACCTTTCTCGAGAGTTGGGGAAGGTAAATAAATATTGTGGGGGCTATGGGTATATACCATACGCTAGTGTTTGTCTTGTTCTTCAGGACCGTCAACATCTTGAAGATCACCACATTCACCACAACACTGAACCGAGTTTATAATACTTGGAGGAGACTAAAGGTGTGGTTCTTGTTCTGGTAATGTTCCTGGTTTAGCTTAGAGATGTCTAGGAAAAGTCCCTCACAACTTGTTTCCTAATTTAGTTCAGCTAATAAATTACCATTTCTTCTTCTCCTTCTTTTATGAGACTTTATGTTGTGGATGGTTGAATATAAACTTGGGATTAATTAGCCCTTAAGCTCTTCAAGGGAAATATGCAGAGCTAGGAATTATACTTGCTTTTAGCATTATATCCAAATCCAACTCTGGCTCCTTAATCTTTTTTAGTCGTTTTATAGTACATCGATTGAAGCGGTAGTATTTTGTGTTCATAAGCTTGGCAAGGCAATGATGCAATCAAAGTCAGAAATTGGGATAAAATTTAACAATGTTTCAATTATTCCAATTAACCTTGAGATATTGTGCTGGTGAACCTTCCACGTTTACTCTCAGTATTTCACTATTCACATTGTACAGTACATAACAGCTGGATACAAGTCATACAAGCAAAGACTTTAGTCCATGCATTTTTAATGAGTCATGTGACAATAATGGAATTCAGTTTTATCATTATGCAACTTTTAATTAATTTAAATCTCACCAATCCCCTTCATCCATATAGCGATATTCAAGTTGTATTTGAAGACACATATTTAGAACAATAGTATCTGACACTATCTGATACAAAGCGAGTAGCTCGGGGAGTATTGACAGTCCTTGGTAAATGATAATTAGCCTTTAGCCATGCTAATCAAAGTGGGGGGAACATGTTGAGTAGTATTGAGTTTAAAAGAGCCTCCTATTCCACGCGATGAATGAAATAAAGAAATAATTACAAAGGAATTTATTAGTGCGGGGGTGTTTGCCTATACCTGGCTGTACTGGTTGAGTAGTGCGTACTAAATATTATTATATCAATATCTGTGAGGTGGATGGTATAAAATTAGCTGGTTGTGGTGGAAAGGATGTATTATTTTATATCCACACCTTTTATGTCTTTTTCTCAAGGACACGTTAAGGTGAGCAAATATGTAGAACAGAACCAGCGTGTTTGTCTCATTCAATAGTAAGAAGGGAACTTTTGCAAGTAATTTGCATAGCTGTGTAGGGATTTAAAATGCAGAAAGCAGGAAGAGTTGAGCTAGTAATGATAATGATAGTGGTCACTTGAAAACATTATATTCAGCAAATTAAGATAAGTATGGGCAAGTTTAACTTGTTGGGTGAATTAAGTGGGCTTTGGCTTATTAAATGACAATCATATTTGTCAAGACAAGACTCAACCCTTAGCCACCGGTTGTATTGACTTTGGGCTTATCCTATCGACTCTGTATGATACGGACTTGATCTATTATTGATGTGCGACGGTAGCAGAGTTTGATACGAATTGCAGCTTGAGCTTTTTACTACCCCCTAGTAGCTTGGATAATAGCATGATTATCTTTTGGATTTGGCATCGACCTCCAAAATCAGCATGGAATAATTGTCATGAGTTTTTTATCATATGTTTTCCCCCAAACACAATGTGCTATGTTACGGCTGCCTTAATATTCTTTTAAAATCTTGAATCAATTTCAGTGGACGGATAATGGACTTATTTCCTGTGTAAATAGTACAAAGAACTGTATTGTGTGCAAGTCCTCCTGGTTTCACAGTCGAATTAGAAGGATGTTTGAGAGAACCCGAGTCGATGCATATTATTGTATATTAGAAATGGCATACTAGTCATAAATCCCCTCTGAATAAATAAATGAAGAGTTTTTTTAATATTTACAATTCTCAAATATTGCAAAAATAATAATTGATCAATAAAAATCCGTTCAATGCAATAACAAGTAAATAAAGTGAAACTCTTAATATTTAATATTCCATCGTCATCGTTCTAAGCTCCTAGTGAATAAATCTAATTTTATAGACCAACGAAATACTCTCAGAATAATATAGAAAATAGAAATAGAGAAAAGGCTCTCCTAAATTTGTTGTCGATTAAAAGTCCATAAAAGTCGGTGTAAAAAACTGCTCGGCTTTATTTGATGTGGCACGTGGAGAGATTTTGCAATATATTTATTGCAAAAAATACGGGACTTTATGGAACAAGTAATGTAAAATAAATATCCAACTCGGCGACTCACACATATTAAACTACAAGTACAAATCCTCTCGTAACAAACGGTTGGCTAATTCCTTCATAAGAAACTACCTAAATTCTCCACAGTCGACTCGTGCTTTTTCTAAAGGATTGCGAAATCTTAATAAGCCCATTTCTTCTCAGTCTGTCACTACAAAAGTGACAAATTAGCTTTAGAATGCTCTATCTGGAGACAATGGGGATGTTGGGCAGTGGCAGGATCATTATTTACTATACGTACACGGATTAGGGGATCGTTCATACAAATCCTTCACAGTCTTCTCTTACTACACATCTTAAATAGCAATGAAAGCTAAAGCTAGCGTCAAGCCGTCAAGTATGTCAAACCCTTTACTTTTCTAAGTGATTTGCCATTTTCGTATACAAAATTTCTCTGAGAGAGATTGCACAAAGCTCAAATTAAGGGGGGGTAAAATTAATCTAGATAATCTGACTTTAAAGATGACAAGTCAAGTAAGTATGAAAGGGTTGTGCATGCACTGCGTACGTTTGTTAATCTTGTTTTAAATTTCACAATTCCTCAAGTCATTTTTAGAGTTGGTAAAGGACATTACAAAATATGCATAGCTTTCGCATGGTCCTTAATTATATAGGTTTTGTCATTGTATCTAATAAAGATATCAGCGTAGCTAAAATACTAAAAGCTCTCTCTCTCCGGCTTTTCGGGCAGTTCTAAATAATATCTTGACAGAAAGTTTAGAATTGATAAATGAACACAATGTGGGAAATGTTGGGGGAAATAGTTGAAATGAGTTTAGACAACTCGGGTGATTTACAAATGTATTTTACAAATCAGTGGGAAGCAGCAGATTTTGAGAGCTTGAGAAGCATCAGAAAAAACTCCCAGGTCATGGAAGATGATCAGTAAAATAATGAATTCTAATGTCTCGAGATAGTAAAATATATTCGCAAACTCAAGAGAGGGCTAAATTCTCTTAAAGTCTGACCAAGATTTCCTCTTTGCCAATTCTATTATATTAACTCGTATCAAATTTCAAGAGGTCGGTGTCGGTCTTCTTGGACATAGATCTCTAGACTCTAGCCTTGATGGAAAAAGGAGTAGAGAACCGCAACTGTTGGCTGTGAGAAGTTTCACACGTTCGAAAAGACAGATTCTTCACGGCCATGTGGATGATATTCCACTTTAGTCAGCTAGAACCAAGAAGAGGACACTCATTTGTAGATTGTAACTACAATTCAGTTTCATCTAATGGAGAGGGAGAAATCATCCTCGGGATTTTCCTCAAAGATGGTTGAGTCGGGTGGAGGTGGTCATCGGTTTGTCACTGAAGCGATGGATATGGGTCCTTAACGCACATCCGCTCATCAGTGTCACTCCTTAAAGACTCCCTGTGGAGCAGACTTTTAAATAAAGTTTAAATGAATCAAGGAAGAGATTATCTTTCAAATATCTACTGAAACAGACTCTTGTATCTCTCATCCAAGAAATCCGATAACCCAACATGCCAACATGGTTTTTTCTTAACTCTTAAGACACAGGAACATCATGTGAATGAGGTTCAAAACCCTTGTCCTCAATAACTAATCTACCGATAAGCTTATTTTATAGGTAATAGAATATGAGCTTGATGATCAACTCTGTTTAAAATCCATAGACTTGAGTCTGAGATTTCCTTCTGCCTTAGCTCTCTTTCTCTGGCGGTGGGGGATAGAGAATTGATGATGAAACGGGCTTCCTTGGAGGTCAAGATTTATTATGAGTCATTAGAATTTAAAACTCCAGCATGTTGAGTCCTCATCCTATTCCGACACTTGGAAGGATATCAAGTCCTTACTCAGTGACTCTGCATTTGTTATGTATATATATATTTATGAGTTGAAGGTTGTGTTCTAGTATAACTAGGACATGTTAAAATGTACTGTCATCCTTAAACGATCTACCTAATCCATTAATCCCGAAAGGATTACAGGGATATCCCCTATGGACATAATATTATAATAAGCTCTGTTCTATAGCTAGCGGAGATAGATAAGATATCTCAATCCTCGAGCCATCATCCTCTGAATAATAATATAAATAATAGTTGTAATAATAATAACCTTGTCTCGCTGCGGTATAGACAAACCTATTTCATTTATAAGATGCTCGTATTTCAATGTTTATCTTAATGGGTTCATTATGACTCTCTCCTAACCGTGTGGAAATTTCTCTATTCCCTAGATTCTATTCATCTTAGGTAGCTCATATACTTATTCCCTAGTCTTCTTACCAAAGTTTTTATAAAGTTTTAATTTCCATGATCTAAAACTATTTTTTAAATTCCGAGTTTTATGAAATTCGATAATCTCTTGATGAGGAATCAGAAATATCTTGTAATTCCAGAGCTATGGTTTCTAGATTTGAGCCGATTTCGATTCTTAGAAAATAAGTTATTGTGGAGCATTGTTGTACTGATAAAAAAAGTAAAGTGTATTCATATATATATACTAAGTGTATGTATCTTGTTTCTTTGCAGATAAATCTCCGCCTCATCCTGGTGAGTGGAAAGACGAAGGAATTTCTGTTCAGTCCGAATGATTCAGCTGGAGACATTGCTCAGCATGTGTTTGACAGCTGGCCAGAAGGTACGTTTCTATACTCTTTTTATTATTTATTATTTCAAAGGGCCCTTGAGCGCCGAGCATTATTCAAGCTTAGAGGAGGAGCAGAGGAGTAGCACATTACAAGAACATTTTAGAGAAAGGGCCCTGTTGGGTCACCGGGTATGTTTTAGGTCCATAGCATCTCATATATAATATATATATATATTTTCCCAGTCACCAGTACGTTCGAATCATCTCTCATAATAATATTACAATCGAGAAAAGACTCTGTCCTCCTTGTTTGTTCAACTGTGAAATGTTGAAACAAGTAGAGAGGAAAAGGCTATGTTCACAAAACCTAATGAAATGTAATGAAGGAGCCGTGTTGTTCTTTGAAAATTCGGTGACACTGATTCCCTGAACTCCATCTGAATCAAAGAGACTTGAGTATTAGAAATAATAGGGAGGTTAGGATAGAATGATTTTTATCATCTGAGTATGACTGTACCAACGAGGCCAAGAACATTGCCCCAGTCTCAATCAGAAGCCAAAAATCACTGCATCTCAAACTCCCTAATATATGGCTAGAGATCATTTGATGATGATGTGTGTGTCAATCCTGTTGGAAGAGAGTGACGACTTGTCACTAACAAGTCCCCAAGATACATAGAGAGAAAGAACTCGTCTTCACAAATGGACTTTCGAACTTGAAACTGTGTAGAGGAGTATTAATTACAAAATTAGAGTCAAAATTCTCGAACCTTTTCCATCTTAATTTGATCCATTTGAAGAGCTAATCTTGTTAATAGACCCTGACTCTCATCCACCATCCACCACCATCTTCTCGTCCTGTGTACCAGCATGATAATAATATACAAACGAGAGAATTTAGGTCATGTGTCATTCACTTTTGAAAGTCTTGAAGGAAATGAAGCAGAGACTGGAGTTTCCAAGTTAATGGGTTCCATCACCCTCTTGGCTGGGCTCTTTGGAGGATCGGAATACAAAGGGCCCTACTGTTCAGTCCGGGTTCTCATCAAGAAAACATGATTAAATTAAAGTACATGTAATATTCGGGAATATAGGACAGGGTTCGATCGTATAAATAGTCCCAACTATAGTATATAGTTGGTATTATACATAGTTTTGTGTATTGTAGGTTGTATAGCCTGTACCAAGTACCAGCCCCTCTGGAGTCCCGAAAGATTCTTATACAAACAAACAGTTTAAAATTAAATATTTACGCTACAATTCAATAAATGTGGGCAAATACCTCCTCTATTAAATAAATGGATAGAAGGCCTCTCTGTTTTTCTTCCGGGCTGTCGTTGTCGATGAGAATTGGGTCGGTGAAGTCTCAAAAATAATGATAACACCGAAGTAGTTGATGTATGGTATCATTTAATCCTCGTAATTCCAAACAATAATACAATCCTCAACTTTGCTTATCAAGTTATGACTATCCAAAAAGTAAAAGGTTTTACTGGGAGTCCGGTGTGTCCATATTAAAGGAGATATATTTTCATTGTAAATGGGATTTTATTTTCTACATTGTTTAAAAATAGAGTCAAATTAAAGGAACAGAAAAAGGAAACTTGAGATTGACGATCTTGTTTTATGATCTTTTGGTCCAAAAGTTAGTTTGTCGTATAAGGGAAAAGGGTCACTAGGCTTTGGGACAAGTCTTACTCCTCGGGGAATTAATTAAGAAACGGGTTAGACATTAAAGAGACAACGGTTAAGGTTAATGGATTAGTCCTCCTTTCCTTCCTTTGTAATCTCAATCTGAGTATTCGTGAGTTGTGAATATTTCACCCTTTTGCCAAGTACAAACTGTTAAGGATGACATGTCCATATTTTGATGGCTCGTAATAAATCATCCCTCACATTTGCTACAAGTCTCCTCTCATCTCTTCACTTGTGACAATCGTCTCCAAAGTCCCAACAAACAACTTGGAATAATCTGCAAGGATTAAAATGTGTTCAGAGGTGGTGATATTTGATATAGAGGGTAGCTTATTTTCCTCATGGAATCTCTACCTTTCCAGACATTGAAAGCACACTAGTCTATCCTCTTCTACCTGACTACTACCCAAACGACCTTTGACACTGAATTTCCTTCCTAGTATACTTACTCGTTTAAAACCTACGGTCTGGGTTAATCTCTTAAGAACCCGAGGGGGTCTAGCCCCAAGGACCTCTTAGAGGATCCTCGAGCTGTGTGAGGCCTAATGTACTATGAGGGGGATTAAATTGTCAAATAACAGAGAGTAAGTTACACATTATGTGCTCAGGGTTTTATACACGGACTCTCCCTTGTTTATGGGTAGCCTCTAATTTAATTAAAACGTCAAGATCCTCAATCCTCACATTATTACAACTTGTGGTCCATATGCTCCATATATAATGGGGATCTAAGGTAAACAGAGGCTATCCTATTCCCCTTGAGGTAACATAAATAAATAGATATCAGAAAAAGAAGATGATCCTTTAAAAAAACTCCTCTCTTGAGTCTTGACTCAGTTCGTAAAGTGGTTTACATGATCTTGTCCGTCTGGTGTTTTGTACGTGTGTGAGTGTACTATTGTGGTGCTCTAGATTGTGACTGCATAAACTCGTATTATGTATTATATTTGATAACACATTACCTCTGTATCATTCCACATGATATCCATGGGAAATAAGAGCAGGGAAGATGAAAGCTCCGTTACTTGGCCTTTGTTGAACCATATTGTTTGCTAGCTGTGCATTGTTGTCCTACTACAACTTTGAAAGAATAAAATAAAACCTCATTGTTGAATGAGTGGGATTGTTGAATTAAACCTGGTACAATTTCCAATGGGCTATTGCAACAATCCAAATGCAATCTAATTTTTACTTGCCTCTCTTACTTCATTTGGTGTACCCACACCATCTTGGCTCGAAGGCTTAGCTGAGCTGGGAGGGGGGGGGATACGAGGATCGATCGAGAATCGAGGCTGATGTGTGTGTTGTATTGTTAAAGCATTTTTCACGAGCTCATTTAAATGATGAATGAGTTGATTGTGATGTTGGTCTATTTTGAAGTCCACTTGCTATTGTGCTTTGTATTATCCCTCTACTGTTCTCCTATTATCCCAAATAAGGATCAGTTTCTGCCTTTTATAATTACCTTTGAAAAATTGAAATTAGAACGGACTTCCCATCTCTCATTTAATGCAAATTTCAATTCTCACTAGTGAAGGGATCCAATCCTATTGTGCTTTTCCACTAAACTGTTTAGACCAAGATTTCCATCATTTCCGTCCAGTCACTAGTTTCCTAAATTAGCACTTTGTGCAAAAACCCAAAGAGCACATCCAATTTGAATGTATATCCTCTAGTGCGCAAATTAATTTTAAAGATAAATTACTCTTTTTTTGCATAAGAAGGTATTCTAATTTTTAGTACGGCTTCCTAAATGGATTGAGTTCTTCTTGTACGATAATGACTAGGTCCAATTTAAAAAAATAGTACATGCGGCACTTTTGTTTTGTATTGAATTACGAGGCTGGCCCCGTTTTTGCTCATGTACGTGGTGGCCAGTTGTGAGCCCATTCTGCATTGCTCATATAAAGTGTAGAGACAGGGATATGGTGAGATAACGAGATTATAGTTAGTTTAGAAGTCTTACGAGTTTTTCGTGTCCAGCAACGTGAGCGTCTTGTCCTTTGTCTATTCCAGTTGTCGACGTTAATTTCTAAATAAATGTTTGGGAAAAGTATATTGTGTTTGCAAAGCGTTGGAAATGAAATGTATTTTAATGCTGGAATAAACAAAAGACATAAGTGGATTTGGATAATACTGTTTGATCAAAGCACTGCATTGGAGATAATCCGCTCTCATCCATTTAAATATTTCTCGTATTCATTATTTACGTATTAAGTTCATTCATCAATTTAAGCTTTAAAGTTCATCCCCTTGTTTATGATATTTTAATCTGTGCAAACTTTTGAGTGCACAGAGTTATCCAGTTTTAGCCAATGGTCCATTGTACTTGAAAGTTCAGTAGACTTTTCCCTCAAAGTAGGAAAGGATTATCGGAGACTTTGTAACTGAATTAATCCGTAGATTATTCACCTCTGTACAATGGGAAAGCATGGAGTGAACTATGACATGACTCTCGAGGCTCTGGGTTAGGTTATGTTGATGATTATAGATTACTCAGCTATTGTAATTTATTTAATGATGTCATTGAAATGGAGAATGAATGGATGCAACTGACTCTGAAGTTCATACCACAGCGGCTCTTCTCAGCATAGCTCCAAGTTGTCTATTGTGTCAAGTGGAATTTATTTCTCATTTCTCTCCAGTAAGTGTCCACCGGCATCTTCGTCATCCTCCATCTCATTGTGAATTCAACTATTCCAGTGTGTGTCATTGCTGTGTCGTGTTTTTTTAGTAGGTTTTTTTCCTTTCAAAATGATGATTTCGTCAGTGCTCTCTTGAGAGTCTTGGCGGAAAATGAATGTGGAAAGGTGGTTTTGAACAAATGCATATGACTTTAATCCTTGATGACTATCTGAGTATTGTCCAGAGACTCCAGACTGATCAATGATGTGACAATGTTTTTGCATACAATCGAAATGATGGCATGAGATGACTTTTGTGACTCTAATATAGATTCAGTCTCCAGATTGGTTATAAAATATTTCTCTAAATTATTCAAGACCATTCTGCTAAGGATAAGATGGAGTGACATGTCCATTGCGTTATACTTTGATTTAAAACGCGCTGAATTTTGGGATAATGTCGTCTCTCTCCCTTACGTAAGAGGATATGGAAGTTTTAGAAACTCGATGCTCCAGCTCCTATCAAGTTTTATTTAAATTTTTACTTCCGGTTTGAATATACTGCACTACTCCCGAGGGCCTGTACTAATCTCAGTTGTGAAATCCAATAATATTATCCCATAAGAGCCCGTGGATATTCCAAGAACGTATATGTTATGGTGATAATGAATTTCCATAACTTGTCCAAACATCAGTGTTATAATTTTTTTTCCTCTGGTATTGTATTAAGTTTACCATAATTCCTGGTAGCCCAGTAGTGTTGTTGGATAAGAGGTGGCTAAATCGGTCTTATAGCATCAAAGTTGCTAATGAAGGATGAATAGTGGTGAATGAGCATTATGGGCTAATGAGCTCCTTTGATTCCCAGGAAAGGATTAGAAGAACTGTTCCATCCGCATGTTCATTACTAAAACTCCACCTCTCTAGTCAACTCTGTGAATCTTTTCCTCGTGCTGGAATAGTGGAATGGCAATAATAATCATAGTTATTGTAATAATACTTAAGGATTCCCAGTTCGGACATGGAGCTACAGTAGACAAGGAACTTGAAGGTACTGACTATTCTCAACGTCTCCAAACAAGCAGAGAGAGCGAGAGAGAGAGAGAGCTGGATTAATTTCCTCTTGAGATCTGGAGACTTGATTAGTAATTACCCACTCCGCCTCATCATTAAATTTAGATGAGTCCTTGTTTATCAATTCTTAAGAGTTGGAATTACCATGAGGAAAGCAGGGTTGGGTCTTGGGTCCGGAAATATATTTATCCCAGCCCAGTTTGTATATTATTTTGCGAAAAGAGAATGTCGGTGGTTAAGTTAGCTTCATTATACAAAAGTGACATATGGATCTAGAAATGCAGGATGTTATAATCAAAATGATTTCCCCTTGTTACTCTCCTTGAGAGGGACTGTCTAAAAACCGTTAAGAAAAGGATTCTCTTTGGATTTTTAGCAAGAGCCCCAAAGCATCATCTTGGGTTTTACTTATTCACGATATTTTTAAGGATGGTGGTGGTGGTTGCCGTTGGCTTCTCTCTTTAGACCTTGTGTTCTGCTTGTTCTTTATAAATGCTGAGTCTTTGAGTCTGTGTCTATGTGGATTGGAGATTTGGCTTGTGGATTAGAATCCTTTAGGCCTTAAGCAGGTGCTATGTTTGGTCAGAGGGAAATAGGAGAGCTAGAGAGAGAGAGAGGGCTGAAATACATTTAAAGTATTTGATATGGTTTAGTGGTGGTGGTTATTTTATGATATGATTATTATGGCAAAGAGAACGGTAATCTGTATCTACTTGGTTTTTATGGCCCTCAATCTTTTCTCTCTGTCTGCTTGATTAGTTTGATCTTGTCTTGAGTTACGGTTTATGAGCTTGGCTAACAGGCCTTTATTTATATCGTTAGGACTGTTAGAACTTAAGAGTAGAGAGAGGGGAAGAAACGGGAGCTAGGGCCTCGGAAATCATTTATCAGTATAGTACACCTCAATTACCGTTTAGGGGTAGGAGAAGGTGGAAATTAGAGGAACATCTACACCTTTATTTTAAATTGCTTTGGGGAATTGCAAGGTGTAACTATTTTTGAAGATGGATTTTTTTTGAGCAATTCTTTTTACATTTACATTTTTCAAAAGACGGGTTAAAACTGGTGAACTCTGTGTGATTGTGTCTTGTGTTAATTTTTGAATATTTAAAATTTTAAACTTGTAAATTATGATAAAAATAGAATAAAAATTGTCCCATCGCTGTAGGGGAATGTATGTGGGTGTAAATCAATGTTAAGGAACAAAACTCTGCAGAAATAGTTGGTGATAAATGCACTGTGTATTTGATTTGAGGAAGTAGTGCAGAAGAATCTCAACTGTCACTTCCAGCTCCTCTCCTCGTCCATTTATTTCCATTTCCAGTCTTTGACAATGTCTGTTTAGGGGAGAGAGAGAGGCTCGGAAGATTTTGGCCCTCTGAGGAGATGCGGATGGCTACAAGAGAGGGGAATGTTTCTGGAGAGACCGAGGGGGGGACTTGGAGGAAACTTGTCGAGGAGTTTCTGGGGATTTCGGTAGTGGAAAGGAACTACATAAATCATGTCTTTCTGGTGACTCTGACGTCCATAAGTACTCATAATAGTCCTTATATGTCATCATGCCAATAACATTCAAATCTTCCTTACAACAATCTCCCTCTCTCTCTCTCTCAGGGTTGGAAAGTTTCGAAATATATGTACGTCCAAGGCCCGACGGTAAATACGACGGCCTCTTCCACCAATCCCTCACCACTGACTCTCTATGAAGAGCAAAGGGGTTTTATGTAGTTCGGAAATCAAATACAAAAACATCATCTCAAGTGCAAGTAATAGAGAGAGAGAGAGAGATTTTTTTCTATATTCCCTTGACATTTGTCCATTTACTTTACTTCCGTCTTGGAACTTTCCAAGGGAGAAGAGATGGCCTGTAGGGGCCGTCCATCTAGTACATGATAAGGAATGTTTTTTTACGACCCTCGTATCTTGAAGTTGTGACGGTGGTCATTGGTTTGAACATGGGAATGGACATGGGACAAGATAAGGTCGTGTAGTATTAATCAGGATGAAATGTTTTATTCCTTGGAGGTTTTTTGTTTTCGTATGGATTTATTCACAAATAAGGAGAGGAAGATTTATTTTCGAGGCGGCATAATAATATTAGACCCTTTCTCAAAGGCTGTATAGTTTTAATAAGGGCTTTCTTTTATTGAAGATGATTTTTTTTGCAATTCTGGAGGAGGAAGAAGGATAAAGGGAGTCTTGAGCAGAAGGTTGGAGTTAAATGAATTAAAATTAAATTAAAATTAAGTGCTTGTGCTTATACAGTCCATGTATAGCATGTAGACTATTATTGGTAGCTGTTTGTGCTTGTGACTCGGGACTGAATTAAGCTCTTGAGTGGTGGACGTTGTTGATAAGTCAGGGTAGAGTAAAAGTCGTTGAGGATGCATGGCTGGAATTTTATAGGAGTGGACATTTTTAGGGCTAATCAAATGTTATTTAATGTTTTATTCCACTAGATTTGTACAAATATTTGGGATGGGTGGTCTTGTTCCGCTCCGTTTTTACCATTTTTTTTTTATTCCTCTTGAATATGTTGTCGATAAAATTTCGACAAGATCCCCTTCTTAAAGAGCTATCGCGTTTCAAATGCTCTTATCTGATGTATTGAAGAGGGCCATGTGGGCTCACGGATTTTCTCTACTTGTGTTTGCAATGTATACTTTTGATTTGAAACCCGAGAGGACAGAGGGGTTCTGAAGTTCTCATCTTGAAAGCTAAATCTTCATACCTCATCTCTTTCATTTTCTTTCTGAGACAAAAAACCAAGGAAACGTAAAGGAGTTTTTTTTAATTGAGAAAAAATCCGATTCCTATTACCCTGGAAGAGTAATCAAATTTCTCTCCGACAAGGTTACGCTACAATTAGTAGGGAACACACGTGTACGTGTTTGCCATTTAAATCCTCCGAATTGCTAAAATATCCCCACTCATGTCTTTTGATACTTGGTTGGAGCTTTAATAATTCAAAACTGCAGGGGAGCTAAAACGAGCAAGACCCCGTTAAGGGAAAGTTTTTAAAATACCCTAGGCTTACTAAAGAATAACATATGGATATAATATACCAAGGTAAGAAACTGAAACTGGCTACGAAGCGTTTGACGTAAGAGTTACCTCCGGAGCTCCATAATTATTAGCTACGGTCAGATGCCCGTGTGTTCGTGATGCTACACGTAACGTATATACCACACAAAAGGCCAGCGGGATGTCCAAAGAGTCAAATTGAGAAAGGAGCTGGAGAAGTCGATCGGAATCCCATCAGGATGATTAATTATTATATTCTTAACTTGGAAATGGCAGTTGACAAAACTATGAAAAGCTCGTTACATTGAACCCAACCCCCCGTTATATTTAGGTTAGTTGAACTGAAGCTTGAACTCATAACCGGATTCATTATAGGGGGTTTCAGCTCTACTGGAATGGAGAAGCCTGTCAGTGTCATCTCTTTGCTGAGATGGGCTAAAAGATTATTACCTCCTTTAATAATACAGATTGTACCTAGTTTTGCGATTAAATGACATTGTACTATGCAGTCGATGCTGCTACTCACTTTTTTTGATTACCTAATGCTTATAGCTTGTAAACTTAGAGTCGGATTGCGGATTAGGGAACGGACCGAAATTGCAAAGCGAAATATCATAGACAATAATAACCAACATGGGACAATATGGGCTGGGAAAAACCAATCGATCTGAAAATAGCTGCAAGTTTCATTAGAAATACTCGCATGCTTCTCCATCTTCAATCGATTATTTTGAAATGTCGCAATATAATCCAAAAAGTTCATTTAATAATAACCCAGCTCAGGGAAAATTTATCCAAGGATGATTCGCCATAACTTTAATTACATAAGGGTCCAAAATGTAGGTTAAATTTTAATCAGGCAAAAAGACATAATAAATTCTAATTAAGCTATTGAATCCCTGTGTGATTTTTGGTTCAATACGTTTACCTCTGGCACTATGTTATTTTTTCGAGCTCAATCTCTAACTAGAGTGTTCAAGTATTGAAGGAATCGTGAATGCTGGAATTGTGTGTGGAGTAAATATGCAGTATTGATTAGGATTGATTGCTGAGAGAAAGAAGGACCAACGCAACGTCCAAGTCCCATGCGACAGGACAACCTGTTCCAATACAAACTAAAAGAGTGTAGATTATTAAGCCTTGGTCGTGAGCTACCTTTGACCTTGGTGACTATTAGTGCTTGCCTCGGGTAAGCCTTGTAGCTATCTCAATTCGACCTCGTCTCCTTCTTGCTTTTGGTGGCGTGTCCTTCGGGACAATCCCGGGATTTATGTGCCCAAGTTGGACGCCTTGACTCGGTGAATATGTGTTGGTATGTGTACAGAGGGTGAATGGATAAAAATGACTGGAATTAGATAAACACACAGGGCTCTTAATTCTGATTAATTTTATCTCTTCCCTTCGCTCCTTTGACTTGTCTCGCATTATACTAAGGATTTTATAGCTAGTACAGGTCAAGGACTTGAAACCTCGAGTCTATAAAGTTAGATGTTAGACCAGAGACTCCTTGTCCCGAATATTTGTCCAATCGCATCCCTCCAGAGAATGACTTGTAATTTCCAACGATCCATCTTGAATTCAAAGATTCCAACCTTAGCAAAGGAGATTGTGCTATGGAGTGTGGAAAGTTGGGAAACTTTTGTCTCTCTGAAGAATTGGGCTGGGCTTGAGATGCGAGGACACTACTACCCGCATGGGATTTTTGCACTAATTGCATTCATTTTGCAAACACTGAATCTCTGTAGTGACTGGAAGTAAATAAAACACGGGGGAAGAACTTGAGCCGTCTCCCATGGAAATCTGCAGACAACATTGAGCTGGAGAGAGGAAAGTCAGAATATTAATTCCGGCCTAACTGCGACTCGGCATCCCGTCCGCCACTAACGTCGACAAGTCGAAAACAATCCATTAGCCAAGTATTGTTCTTGAGAACTCATATGGACTGGCTAGATGATGAATTCATCAGATATCCGAGTATGGAGGGTTTGGAAACTAAGTGAAAGGAAATAAGAAGCCAATCTAGTGGCAATCTAAAGCTTTTTAAAGGCTTCAATGAGCAATTGAGTCGAGTCAAGTCGGGTAATTGGGGCAAGTAGCCCACACACATATGTAATTTTATTTGCAAAACAAGAGATGAGATTACAAGATTCAAATGGAGGGAGGAGGAGGGGGCTTGAACCCTCGGGATTTACCAACAACACTAATTTCTGAAACTTCCAGTTTACGTATTTAGAGCGTGAGGGGCACTTCTGGGACTTAATCAACCGCTGCTGCTGCCTACTATCTCCAATTAAAATTAGAAACTGGCAGAGCAAAACGTCACCCGTCCCAAATCCCTCCGAGTTCATCATTGCCATTGGAGTTAAGCAGTTGCCCAAGAATAGGATTTTCAAAATGAGATTATCAGCTTAGCTAAAAATTAATTAGTACTTGTACAGAGTTGAAGCCACGAGGGCTGCACTTTAGACTGTCACGTATTATTATTATTATTATTTATTCAATCAGAACGTATCCACGTTCATGTGGCGTTCTCTTTTCATTCGCAATGATACAACTTCCCTAATGTTGTCCAAATCTGTAACCTGTCACTCCTTCCTGGGGCTCGGAAGTCATCTGTCTAGATTGGTGGATTCGCTTTTACACCAAAATCCTCCTGTCACACCGATATTGCGACAAATAGGAAGTATATTACAAATCATGACTTTGGCACTTTGGGAGTGGAAGATACTTGAAGGACATTTCCCATGGATCAAGGTCAGTTTCATGACCTCAGTTAAGAGGCATAAGGGAGAGATTCGGATACAAGTTAAAAAAAAAAAGTTTAAAATTCCTTACTGAGACTTCCTCCTGGGTAGGTGGCTGTTACGTCTCAAGGGACCTTAATCATTCATGCTCCCCAAGTTATTTGCACTTGGGGAATCTCTTTATCCCGGTAAACCGTGGTGGAATGAGGAAAGGCCATATGGTCTGTGGTATCTTATTCAAGCTACGTGAGATAGGGAAACCATTTAGACTATCGACATTATGTAAATCATAAGATTCTAGCCTGATAGTCCATTTGGACGAAAACCTATCTTTACCACTGTGTTGTCAGTCGTGTATTTCAGTTTATAATACACTTTTTGACTAATTCGGATCCAGAAGGGATACGAACCCCTGACGAATAGCCAAGTATTGACTTGACCACTCACCCAGGAGGACTGACTTCAGACAAGTCTCAGATATGTCAACTTTAGGATTGTAGCAACATAGTATGCGGGGTTTCCTTGAAGTATTTATTTGGATGCTTATGAGAGTCATGACGTCAGAGCGTGATGGCGTAATTTGACGGTTTTTCGGAACTCAATTAATAATTTGAAATATGTGAAAGGAAATATGTGAAAGGATGAGAAGGGTTTGGGAAGCCGGGTGGAACTAATAAAATAGACTAGAAGATGCTTTTATTACTTTCTATTACATATAAGCACATGAATTGTCCACCCTGGTTTACAATTACAATGATCCAATAATGACATCGCTCTGCCTGCCCCTGCATACAAGTTCCAAATTCCGAGCTGTGGCCGTGTCCTTGGGGCACAAGTTTTGTTATGTGGCCGAAATTGGACCCATATGGTTGGGCTTTCATGTCCATGGACCACAAGGAAAGTAATAATAATGATAATCATAACATGAAATGGTGGATTGGACACCCACGCGGAAGTTTCTTACTTACCTTGTGGATTGAGCAGCCTTTTATTTTCATCCCATTCTAAATCTCTAGCTTCCCCACCCAAGGGAAGTCCCTTTGAGCAAAAGTGACAAAAATCGTCCTCAACAATGAGTCAAATCCCGTCTAATGTTCTGAGCCTATAGGATCCACATATTGTTCACATGTGAAGATCGAGTCGTTAACAATCCTTAATGGCCCATACTTTCGTTCTACCATCCATGTGTTCACCTTCACGAGTCATTATTTGTGCAAAAAAATAAAATCCCCGTATTTCCTTCTCAATTTTCCAACACCCCGGTTGAGCTGATTATATTTAATTCAAAACCCCTAGGACACCTTCACCTGGTAGGATTGAAATTATTTACTATTTGTAGTGAATCAATCCCATAAATAGTTTATCGCCCAAACGACCGCAATGACCTAACACGACGAACACTATTCCATTCATGAGTCAAAGACCTGGTATTAGGAATTAGCGTTTTTTTTAAATTGTGATTGCTCAGTTCAGGCTCAAAAACCCGACGGCCTTTTGTCCTCTAGCTTAAATAGTACAAGGTGACTTATTTCATAAAGGCTTTTCTAAGTCTTGTTCATGGTTGGGGAACAATGGGTGCCCTAACGGGCTTAAAAGACCTATGAATGACTTCGTGAAGCGTTCTCCTATCCAAGCGTTACAGAGTGTGTTAAAATGTTAATCGGGCGGAGCGAATCTGAGAATGGTTGACCTTGGGTATTAATTAATATATTCAATGCGTTATGAACTCTGAAAGAGTTGAGCAAGTTATTCGACTCAGTTGTATAATAGGATTTAAAAGGCCGAAATATAGCAGACAGGACATGATCCTGGTTTAAAAAAGTTTTTATGCAGCATTTGATTGATCTGCAATCTGCTAAGTAACTAGTGAGTGGGATAAGTTAAGTAGGTAAAAGGGGATGTTAGTAATTTATTTAAAAGAGAGAACACGTGACGTGAGACGGAACTCAGGTCTGATAATCCATAACGAATTGATTTCTCTTTCCGTTTCACGAATCTTTTTAAAGGGGTGAATTGGATGTTTCTGAAATTCATGACGTGGTTTGGCAGTTTGAATTATTTTTATTCAAATTGGAAAGATTCAATGGAAAATTTGGAGAGGAAAATAAATACGCTTCCCTCTCAACAGAACATGGCCCATCTGCCCTCGTTGTGAATAAAGTAATTCAATTACAATCCCCTAAGGATGACATAATATTCTAATAGAATCGCCAGACATTCTTTTAGTGCCTCTTGGTAGTGTTTCTTAGAAAATTTCTTGACAATATGAGCAACGGGCGTTTTTCTGAGAGGGACTCTGGTTCTAATTTGTCGTCGAGATTCTCGTAAATTTTTTATTCCAGCTGTGTAAGGAATAACATGTGCGAGATTTTTATTTCCAGGAAAGGTAATCAGAAGATAACAGTCTGGAATGTCTTGGAAGGTTTTGATTTTAATATTTATTACAATTACTTTGATGGTAGACAGAAGGAGAGGATGAGGGGCCCCCATTCTAGCCTTAAGTGTATCATATCGTTTCATCAAGTGTTGACTCAACTCTGTGCTACTGCATTGACTTTTATTGGACTAAAGTCAGGGTTTGTAAACACTAGTGAGGGCTTGAGGGCAGAGCAAATAGAATGCGCGACAGACCTTTGCAAACATCAAAATCCGGATCCTAGCCGAAATAAACCAGGGAGTCGTTGGATTAGCAACCCCGGGCTTGTAAAACAAATTAGGGCACATCCCTGCTATGTGAGCATATAAATAACAAGCTAAGAAATTGGGTTGAGTAAACCACCCGGGCCTGAGAACCCAACAGGGTCTTTTAAATCTAATCAAGATTCTCCATTCATCCTCTTTAGATCGTATGTCAAAGTTTTTTAAGTGAGACTCTTTAGCCTGGAGTTCAACCAAGGTCTCAAAGTCTCAAGTATAGAAAGAGGAGGGGGGATTTATCACTCAAGCCGTAGTAGGCAGTATAGTATGAGGTTTATTTGGACTTTTGAATCCGTCAGGGTTGCTAAAATATAAAACACAGGGAATATAAGAGAATAGCCGATGGACAGATTTGAGCTTAAAACACTTTAAAGTTATTTAGAAGATGAACCTTGAGTTTTTTTTATAAGAATGTAAAAAAGGTAAATTTTTTTGAAATTCTGAGGCTGTTTCTCAAAGTCTTTGAAAGATTGGTGGTCATAGTAGTATCGGGTATTTAATACTTATTTTTTCGGATGTTATTAGTTATATATATAGACGTGGGAATGATCGAAACTTCCAATGAGTTTGGTGCACGCAAAGCGTTTTTCAAATCAACTCGGGTCTAGCCTTCCACTTTCCACAGTACAATTCTAGCTTCCAAGGGGTGGAGACCCTTAGGGATGAAAGTTATTAATTATTCTTAACCACTAACTGAACATTTCCCTTTTCTAATGAGGGGGCACTTGATATTTGGTACTAGGGCAGAGTTTATCTCTGCTTAGTTTATCAGCAGGGGGTTCATGAACTACGTCATTTCTCGCCACTCGAGCACTCGATCTGTAGTTTATGAAAACACAAGCTCCAAAATACCCGTGTAGATTGTCATCAAATCACTATGCTGTTTTAAATAAACATCTCTTTATAAATTAACTGAAACATCCATTTCCTGCATTCCAATCCAAACTCCGTATCTGTGTCCAGGAAATAAGGGAGGGACGGGTGACTTTAGGTTATAGGACTTAGGACATGTAAACTTGCCCAGTTTACGACCTCTCTCTCTCCTGTCTTTAAGCTCATCTTGTGGAAGAGGCGGACAAAAAAATAGTGGTCTGGTCAGAAAAGTTGAGGAGGATTTATGTGCCATAAGGAAAAGAGGGTCGGGTCGAGATTCATAAGGATCGTAAAACTGAGGGAGTTTTACTAACCCGTCTTCTTGGGAATTTAATTGGTGGCTTGGTTAGGTTGTAAAATCTCGTAAAGTTATGCATGCACTAGAACTACAGTTCAAACTCGTTAATAACAACACCTCCAACAATGCTGAGTATTACTGAGTGTATCATACTGAGATTTAGGGATACCAACCTCCTTGTTCTGAATGAGATAAGCCCCAATCGGTTGGGCTGTTAAAGCTGTTATACAGCGTTTGAACTGTACTGTGTGCATTCGTAAGGCTGTTGTGGAGTATTTAGATTTTTTCGTATGAGTTCGGGTGATAATAATAGTTTTTATTATTATTGGTATAAAGAGTGCGGACATGGAATATGATGATGATTGTAATGTGAATGGGATTAAATGCACCACCAAGACTGTGTCTGTAGTTTAGTAGGTGGAATTACTTTTCTAGATTTGAACTTGCCAAGTAGGTTTCTGCCCATTGTTGTTTGCCAGTGGTAGGTTGGGTGTAGGTTGGTTTTGAGTTTGGATCTCCTAGTCCTAGTATCCCAGTTTGCAGTTACGTTACGTCCATCAAGAAAAGTTATGACACGAGGCCAATAGATTTCCCAATCCATGCGGGGTTTGCAGTTTACAGTTTACACCCTTATTCTCATCATCGTTAAATGTGAGGATTTAAAAAAAAAAATAATCTTAGTGTAAAATATTATTACCCTTTTTAGAGGTGTTCATAAATTACTCTTACTTTCAAATCTCAAGGCTTAAATGCAGTTGCAAAGATAAAGCTGAAAATAGTTGGCGTGAAAATTTGTATCCCTTAGAGTTAAAATGCTGTAAATAAGAAAATGAATTTTTATTTTAAATCAAAGGATTTAAATGGAATTACGATATTAGGGAAAGAGCGGTAGAGTTGATATTGATAGTGATTTTAGTTTTAGCTGTGGAACATTAAAAATTTATAAAATAATAATAAATGAGAGTGAAACGCGACGAAGCTCATCTTGTCTATTGTCATCTCCACAATGTATGCACAATGTAGTAATTTATTTTGTCGAGTCTTTCCAGAGGGACTCAAACTGGGCAGAGAGTGGATCTAAAGTTATTGTAACAATTTGTGTAAACTCCGAGATTGTAGAGAATACATTTAAAATGTGTACATAGATGATCATGTAGCTTATGTGTGACATGATGTACTCGTACAGGACATGGATCCACGTTCATCATCATGTTCAACCTGGGCTGGGCTTTTTTAGACCTACACTACCCAACACTTGTACATTTTGTTTGTTATTAATATCGTCACGTGCTGTATATGATATACTTACAGGCCCTATATGTCAACTTAATCATCCATGATATCATAGAACGATATGCATGTAGTATCATGGCAGCATCAACAATGTCCCAGAGCTGTTAAACTATCGTATAATTCATGTGCAAAAGGAATATCCTGTTCTATTTCCTACTCGACACAGAGAGAGTCCCCCCTTTGTTCAGGCTTTTCTCCGTACCGGCTAATGACTTGACACAATTCCCACTCTGCTTGAAAATCAAACGAGCTTTGGTGTGGGTGAACTTTTTTCGGAGAGTAGAATATTTGTCATGAATCCATCCTTGTTGTATCATCCTATATCTCTTCAAAATTGTTTTTGAACCCTGTCAATTGATGTAAAAACAACAATAATAGTCGATGGGCATGGATTGTTGGTCGAAAACAAAATAACCTTCTTTTCAAGCTGATGATCAAGTTTAAAGTATTGTTTTGCGGCGTAGTGAACTATAAATAGGCTCGTTATAAAATCCATTGCGTCTCAGCATGGACAAGGATATTGTTTGTAGTTAATTTCCTCTGAATTGGATGGGTGAATAATTTCAATGTGTGCCATGCAAGCCTTTACTGAAGGCAGAGGGAATAAATATAAATTGGAGGACCGGGTAAAAAGTATGGGGGAAACAGTTTTAATTTTATTTGTGACATGATCAGACTTTTCGGGCTTCCTGTATCAATTACTTTGTGGCCATGTAAGCTCGCGGTGGGTGCACCTGGTGATGAATCTAATATCTAATGTTTCCCTGGCATTTAATCAAACTATTCCGCCTCCGTTTAAATCCCCCCTTGTTCTGTATAATAATTCGTCAAGCTCATCGTATCATATTCTGCTCTATCATGTTCACAATTACCTTGTCCACCTCCGACTCCACAGACGCAGGCTGGTGGGCATTTGATAAGGGTTTCGTGGTTCCACTCAAGCTCAACTCCCGCAATTACATGTACGGGGATAATTTGGTGAAGTGATGCTAACTATTGAATAAGAATCCGCTTATAAATTCTCAACTCACTTGACCTTTATTCATACCCTTTCAGCGACTATAATATGGCCAATGACAATGTGGTGAAGTAGTGTGTGGATGTTTTTAAATATTTCGTGTCTAAAATACGATAGAGTAATAATATTAAATCGTCTTTAGTTTAATGATACCCTTTGTGGGTTTCTTTTACTGTGAGTAAGTCCAGTCTCCGTGGCCACCACTAAACCACCTTTGAAGAGCTACTCGGTTTATTACCCAATTAAATGGGGATAATGGGCAATACGGGATAATCATCATGACTTGATTTTACGAGTTGGCCTTAAGATAGATATATAGTTTAGCCTTGTTTAGTAAAGCCCCTCTTCACCTCCTTTCCTTTTCATTGTGAGCTCTGAAGACGAGAGATTGGGTCTTGTTGAGCTGTGTGCTGGAGAGACAAGCACCTTTTCAAGATTTAGGGTCCATTTCCCCCATCGCTTGATACACTTTGAGATTTACGTATGGAATCTCAAGAGGGACTGCTCCATCCATCGGGAAGAAAAAAAATCCTAGACTTTTTAGCCTTTTATTGAATGAGGAGTCCAAAAGCCGAGTCGTGAATCCCCAAGGGATAATCAGTACGTTTGAGTAATCTGGAGAGGACTTAACGGAGCCGAAAGGTTAGGGTAGTTTTTAACTCTCTCCGCTTTTAAAACCGGATATTTAATGATATATCAAAGAGGGATATAATGAGGCTGGATTATTTTCAGTTTTTTAAAACTCCGACTCACTTTCTGTACATGCTGCTTATATAGTGCTATGCATGTCCGGATTGACAATCCCTTATCCAGAACTGAGTAATACGATTTTTTAATATAAAAGCCATGTTAGCCAAGGTAGGATGTAGAATTTCTGTTCTTGTGTGAAAATAAAGGATAATTATTGGGATAGGCTCACATGTTCCCTTTTAAATCGACGTCTTTTGAAATTCGAGTATTTCAAAGTGTTTCTCTATCTTGACGTTGAAACTAAAGGATTTAGAAAGGATTTGGAGGTTCTTACATGAAACTATACTCTGTCTTGCTTTCGTCATTCATGTTATACGAGTGATTTAATAAATTATAAAGTTATATACTATTTACCACCTTGTATAGAGAATAAGATATTGAGAATTTGTAGGACGAGTTTGGAGCATCTGATTTCCATTCAGCCTCTCCCAAAAGGAATGAAATTGGAGACGGAATTCGAACCAATGTAATCTAGTGTTAGAGCAGATGGATCCAGTATGTACTATCACAAGGAGTCGTGAACTTCAGGTGGTAAAGGATTAATTCCAAAGCCTTAGAAGCCAAATAAGTGTAAATCCGCTCTAATAGAACACGTCCGACTTGATACTTCCCGGAGATAGGGTCATAAGTCCACAATCAAGGATAACTTCTTTTATCCTACCAGTCTATTCCACCTCAATTTATCTGAATATGAATGACACGAAAGCAAAGGTTCAAAAGACCTCCAGGAACACATTGATATTTTAAATTTAAATAAAACTCACCAACCCTTTAGTATAAAGAACCGATGCATCTTTTCCGGGTTCTCAATCCCCGGCTCCATGTAACTTGCTAGAAAAGGATCTTGGGAGCTCAATCATCTGGGTACAGCTGTTCAGTAGAAAGTATTCGGTTTTGAAAACACGGGTGACGGAGATTTGTGGATTTCTGGAGAGGAGAATCCAACTTGGCTATTTTTCATCAACGATTCCTTAATACTCTTTAATCCTATTGCTTTAATGACTTCAATTAATATGACAACAAGTCCATAAATTTTCTCCACAAGTCTGGGGCTGGGGAATGAGGAATGCACATGGCAGGGAGTGTATATTAAGTACATGAACTCCATGAACAATGTGTACATACAGGCTGAGCGGATTTAACCGAGTTACATTACAGTACAGCTCAACTATACACAGAACAAGTTCACGTTCCCATGTTAAATATATACATAAATAAATCCGAGTCTATTATGCAACCCTCTCCGCTCTCCGGCCCACTTTGCAATCACTGAGGCGAGAAAGTCTGGATTTTAATTTAAAATCAATAACAGGGAACTTATACTCAGCTTGATTAACTCAAAGTCAGAATGGAAAGTATAGGAAAAGTAGGGAGAGATATATAGAGATTGGGAAGCTAATCAACCTCCAGTCAAATCGTTCAGATTCTATACAATTTGAGTTACCTTGGATTTCCCATATATTTGCTATAGTTAAAAATTTGGCTGAGGTTGGGGGGGGGGGTATTTATTTGACATGTAGATGTAGCTAACAAGTCCCGACCATATTTGAGTCAGCTTAGGTCTTGAGGGAAACTGTACGATGAACGCTTGTCTAGGCTTCTGAAGTTATAGGTGCGAATAGACCCTGCGGAGGGTAGGAGAGATGATGAAACCTGAGAAATGATGGCCAGGATAGATCAAGGGGTGTGTCGTTGCCTCCGGCTTTAGAAATTCCATTTAATAATAATAATAATAATCTCTCTTTTCCATGAATCCCCGTCTCTCTCTCTCAGCGAAGATGATAGACGTAGGTCTGTAGGTCTAGGTCTTTTCTTAGCAGTCTTGAAGGATTTCAAAGAGAGGGGCAGACTACAACTGTATACACGTTCTCTTCACGGCTCTCTGAAAGGGGTTTCATCTTCCCGTCAGATATGCCAACTTGCCAACTGAGCGAGTAATGACTCTGAGGAAGTTGAGTGTGATGATGTCTCAGAGGGGTTTGATTGTTTTAATTAACAACTATGTATTGGATTTGGTAGGGAATTGTCAATGTAAGTCAAAGGGCTGGGCCGCCTGGCCTTGGCATTATCCAGTCGATTGTACTTAAGAATCTTACTTGTCTTTAGAATTGGTTGTAAATGAAATAGGAGAGGTGGTAAGGGGAAAGAAAGCTTTGTTATTTAATTAGAGTGTATTGGGAGATAGGGAAAGTGAAGTTAAAGTTTAGCAATTTATCGAAGGTGACTTTTGGAGGAGATAAGGGAGAATCTCTTTGTCTTGAGAAGCCAGAGTGGAGAGGGATAGGGAGGCTGTAGAAAGTACCGAGTTGATGAATGCCCGTGCTCCCTTTTTTGAAGAGAGCTTATAAATTCTTGTTGGTAAGGATTTGTGCGAAAAAGTTGAAGGTTCTTTCCCATGGATTTTTCATCCTTCAAGTCATCATAGTGAATTAAAATTAATTAAACTTTTGAAGGGGAAAAAACGGGATATTTGGAATTTGAACTGTGCTAATACTATTTTGTCCGTAAGTTTCGGGTAGTTCCCCCCTCGGCCCTCCCCCCTCCACCTTGTCTTTAGTATCCAACGAAGCATTCCAAAGTTGAGTGTGTACACAGATTCTGTGCACTGATACATACTTCAAAGGAATAATATAATAAAGTAAGAATATATTCTATAAGACTTACCCTTCCAGAAAATGTTTCTTTTTCGACGGGTAGAGAATAAACGGAAGAAGGCTTTATTCTTTGTGGGCTAAACGAATTCCAAGAAATGTGAGGTCGTGAGACGGGATAAGATCTCATGTAGGCACAACCACCTTATAATATTACTCAACTACAATCTTCTTCAATGCACAAAGGGTCCCCTTTCTTTTAAAAAAAACCTCAGCCCTAATACTCGTCTTGAAAGTGGAAAATATATATTGTGAAATTTTTTTATACTCCCTCTAAACTTTAAACCCGTCCTTGGGAGTATGTGATCATCCCTGCTGGACATACGGTCTAGATTCAGCTCTTTTATTACACACAGAATTAATCAAATGGACCACGACACATATGTTATACATAAATTCCACAAGATTTAGTTTTGTTTGAATACTGGAAAAAATAAGCCTATGAATAAACCGTTCAAAACGCTTCCAACAAAATAGCGCAGGTAAGGTCGGTCACTTCAATTTTCGATTGTGGATTTGAGTTTCGACCAAGCAAAATTGGATTGATCTCTGCCTTGTGGATTTAATTTGAATCGGATACTAACTAACAACTAACTACGTGCAAGCATGAGCTGCTCCTCTGGTCTACACTGTTTGCATAACATAGCGGAGTAGCTATTAATAGCGTAATATTTAAACGAAACACATGAAATGGAAAACATGGACTTGTTCAAAAGTTATCGTCTGGACGAACGGACGGACGGACAGACAAACATCCACCTGAAGTAGCTGCGCTGCTTAATAGAGAAACATTTATTCCTCATTCTTTTTGAAATGGGTCTGTGTCTAGTAGGTGGACTTATTGAAAGCCAAAGTCCTTTATAACATCAAGTGAAGAAAGAGGGACTATAAAATCTGTACATTCTGGATAAAGGCCATTCTTAATGTGCAGACACAAGTAAATATAATTGTGTGAGACAAGTCTCTCTGAGTCTGCTGCTTTTCAAATGTATGTATAGTAGTAGTATACATGTATCCTTCCACTTGGTCATCATGAGGTTGGAGGACGATGAGAGCTCTAAAGCTTTTTAAAAGACTTGCGAGGAGTAGAAAAAATCTTTGGCGGAAATTGGGGTTTGTGTTACAAAAAGAGGGAGATGAAGATCTTGCCTGGTGGCTGGGATGCGAGGCGAGGCCAGTGTTGATCGCCATTCTTAGGGACAAAAAGGGTATTTTTCTAAAGGGCCAAGTTTGACAGAGACTATAATGTTGTATCATCACCACCGTTTCAGAGCCAGACAAGATTGTGAAAGAAATGGGAATATAAAGCCACTAAGTTCTGATCTGGTGTATTGTTAATCTGGGATGTCTTTTGAATTTCCGTGTAATTCCAAAAGCCCGAGGAGCGAGTGGGCAAAGAACATTTGTAATAACCCAAAGGGATTGACAATAATGGGGGATTGAAGATACCAAGAATTACGTAGAGTCTTTGATCTTGCTGTTATTTTTTTTATCTATGGATAAATGGGTAAGAAATCAGAAAGTGGAGACTTGGACATCCTGAGAGTTACATTTAAGAAACATTTCCCCGTCTTTTCTTGAAACTTTATTTACTTGGGTTGCCTCCTTTTTTCTGTTCTCCTCATCTGGTGCTACCAGGGTGGAGGCTATTATCCATTTTTACGAGAATTATCTTTGAATTTCAAGCTTGAGAAACTAAGCACAGATGATAAATAGAAATGTCTTCTTTGTAAAAAATATTTAAATGGCTTATTAAACCTGGGGGTAAACCTTAGACAGGGGGAACCTTCTCCATACCTTCGGTTCCTATAATTCATATAAATATCTGGGTGAAGCTAATAAGGACCCACCGTGTTCGTTCAAGTTGAAAATAAGCAAGGGTCAAGCGCAATGAGCCAAAAGTCATGGCTCACAGACTCCAAAGAGCCAGGATTTGTCTTTCCCAGCTCTTTCATTTATGCTTTCCCCGGAATCACTCCGAATTCCCGAATCCTCACATCGTTTGATCGTTTCCTACTTATTCGATTTGTTTGTCCAGGAATCAAGTTGGTTCAATTAACACCATTCCGCCCTGGTGGTTTTAATTGATGCAAATACACGATCCCCCTGTGGCTTCCTATTTGTTTACAAAACATCCCCCCAGCTTTGCCAATATCTATCAAATAGATATACTCAAGCAAATACTAAGAAATATCACTGATGAAGCCTTGATGGCCTCAGGGTCGTCTCTATTCCGGTGGAACAGACATGATTTGTGTAATACAATGACTAATGTAAGAGGTAGCAAAGGAAGAGGAGCTTCTCCACATTCTGAGGATATGAAACCCGGCTGGGTTGGTTAGGTTAGGTTAGGTTCGGAGTATTCTGAGGTTCCTTTGCACAAGACCCTGGTGGCCTAAATCTCTCATGGAAGCATGACCTAGCTGTGCCAAAAGTCCAGGAGGGTGGAACAGATCCATGGAATTTGCAACGAGACCTTATGTACACATGAAGCCAACTGTTTGAAAAAGCGGGATGAAGGTCAGGAAATAAGGTAGTTGGATCATTAATTAATTTAAATGACGCAGAGAGTTGCGGCTTGGTATTTTGTATAACCTTTCAAATGTTTTTCAATCCAAAGCCCCTGCTGACTGTGTCATCGATGTAAGAGAACTACCAGGAACTGTCTCTCTCCCGAATGGCTTTGTTGTCCCCATTGCTTCTCCAGGTTTCCAAGACTTGTGTGAATAGAATTGAAAAATATGGGAAGCTTTGTAACGAGGTCTTAGACTTTTGTATTGAGTCTTGAAATTGGAATGTGGGAATCAATTTTGAAATCGAGACTTGCTCGTACTTCTCTTGAGTGAGTAGTCGTAGCAGCCTAGCAGGACTAATCAAAATGGTAATGAGAGGATGACTCAGGTGAATGGACTCAATCCATCATCCTCTCCAGTCCACATCCCCTTCTTCCTAGTGAGACGAGAGAGATTTTGAGAAAGGCCTCAGTGAGATTGATAACGGTTAGAGGTCAGGGGTCAAGGGGAAGGGAATTGTACTGATTTCATTAAAACTCTCGTCCAATTTACTTTCCCCTCTTCTCAGAGTTTCTAACCTTTGGCTCCCTTACAAGCTGGTGAGTAGGGGGGAGGGAAGCACTCGGAAGCAGGTATGGAGTACATCATCCTCAGTAGGAGTAACGAGATAATTTAATGTACCTAAAAGCTGGTGCATGGCACACGCAGTTGTGTCTCCAAGTGCAAGTATTTTTGCACACGGCCTCCCTCCCTCATACAATTCTTGGAAGACGTCAATGCGGAAAAGGATTCCCAACAACTTGTAAGCTCATTCATATCATAAATGATGATGGCCAAGGCTGTGTATGAAATTGATGGGAAATGCTCAGAAAGGGCTGTAAGTACAGTTTAAAGAGGACTGAGGAATATAATATCCATCGTGAGACTATAGTAGTAACCCCTGGAGTTTTGAAATAGAACGGAGAGTACTACCAAGAAGAAGAAGAAGATGATGGTGGTGGTGGTGGTAGTTATTGAACTGGGTGTGCATAGGAAATGAGAGGGGGGCGAAATAAATGAGGATCTTTAGATCTTTGAAAACTCAATGCAATGTTTTCAGCTTGTTTAGCTGGCAGAGAAACTCTGCTTCATTTAGTTTCTCAAGTTGTCGGCATGAAAATTGATCCTTTTTCCTCGACAATAAGTAAATGGAGAAGTGGAGAAATAGAAGGGGAAAAAACTCTTGGCCTTAGATGATGATGAAGCGAGTGTTGAACAAGTGTTTCGGTTCCGTTCCATCCACCTCTTTCTCTCTCCGTCCTGATAATATATTTACAAACGACCAGGCTCCCTCACCACACACGCTCCCGGCCAGGCTGAAGAAAGCAGAAAGCAAAGGACACCCTCCTCCCTCGAAATTTTTGAAAAATCTCACTACTTACATACATGTCCAATCTTTGTATCTTATTATCCAGAGATATATACGGAGGAGGATTATGATAATATAGAGAGGATGAAGGGAGACCTGGAGAGGGCAATAGCTATTTATGAGTGTCAGTGGGGACAGGGGGTGTCCATGTATTGTATTTAAGCCATTTCTTTATTGCTGGTGGGTACTTTTAATTATACGTTCACTTTCCATTTCCCTTAAAGAGTGGCAATGGGTTTGGGTAAATCTTGTTTTTTTTTGTCTATGGTTGACTAAATATTTTTAATTGCTTGAATGTGGGTATGTGGACAGCCCTTTGGAGATGGGAAATGATGGAATGGATGGAGTGTGTAAATACATGTGGAGAAGTAATCTCATCCTCCGGGTATCAGATTATTCAATCCCCCCTTAACTTCCCTCTTTATTTCTTGAGATTTTTGACGGGGAGGACATCCACCATTTTCCCCTTTTACTTCATCTTCAGTCTCGCTATCTCAGATTGAACGTTCAGCTCTAGACTCAAGCTGTGTGTCACTTATCTCTATGTCGTGGGTTCGTTTTGAGGAGCTTGATGACCCGGTGGGGCTGTTGTCTGACAATTTCGATCGGTGTTATTATTATTTAAAGTGCCTGACTCGTGGCTGGATTGGCTATGAACTGATAAGCTGTTATTGAGGGGGAAGGAATTATAAATCTTGTGTAATGATGATTAAACTGATAATGTATAAAAGGGCTCTAGAGACAATCTCTGGTGTTCATCAAATATTTTGAAATCCATCTCATGCAGAAAGAGCATTTGTTTTTCTGAGCTATAAACACTTTGCGTTTGGAAACGAACGAGTGTTGGCCCTGAGCTGAAATCTGAGAGAGCTGTCAAGATTTCTAGAATTTGATGTGTGCACAAGTACTATAAACCATAACTATTTAAAGTGAGCATTATATCACTATCAAGACAGATACGAGCATCCTTATCCCGTGTGTGTAGGGAATTCTATTAAAAAACAGTTTATTTACAACTCCACTACAGCATATCTCTCAAGTCCAAACTTCAAAGTGTCTTATCCAACTTGAAATCCTTGTCTGAGGGAGAAAAAACTCGGTAAACTCTGTAAAACCCTGGAGGATCGCATTTCACAAGAAATTACGACATAAGCCACTAAAGCCACCACACAAGTAATAAATACACTTGGACTAAAGATGCACCCAACAAGCTTGGGATGCACTTCCAGTCCCTTTAATACACATCTCACATCCTATCTGACTATATATTTTAAAAGATTTCTTCCCCTCAATACACGGAGCTATCGTGTAGAATGTAGAAAGTGTATGTGACCATAGAGTCCTTCGGGTTGTACATGGTGCGGGTAAAATAGCAGAAGACTTGATGGTTATATACGTAGGGCCAATGTTTTATTTCTTGGGAGACAGGAGCTTTTTCAAAAGTATTTTATTCCCTTCATGAAACGATCCATGCCCCTATGAACATCATCATGATCTTTCCTTATGAGATAAACGCACACTACAAGAGACGGTGGGGTCGTCCATTCATGCGGAAATATGATGGTCAGGTCAGGGGGTCACTTTCTAAGGGGCCTTGAAGGAATTTTTAACAATAAAGTAGGAACTTTGAGGACTAATGAAATGGAAACGGAACAGCACACGTGCTCCATGAATGCCCACCTTTGAAATAATCTATTCTGTTACAAAAGGAGAATGAAATAACCACAAAGAACAAAGGGGAATAAGATAAGGGAGATGCTCAAGAATCTCATTTAAGCTTCAGATTGAAAACACGTGTGGGTTTTCCTCTAGAAAGTATTTGATATTTTTATTTCTTAAAAAAATAAATACAAAGAATTCGAAACCTTTTCAAAGACCCTTTGTTTGTTTGAAATAGTTTGTTGGGATTTAATACGTCCTAGGCCTCGTCATGTTCCAACTTGGAAGTTGGAACTGAGTTGACAAGGTGGAACTAATCAGCTCGACACTCTTATTATTGGGTAGTAGAACGGACATGGAATCTGGGACTAACTACTAACCGACTTGAACTTTTATGCATATTTTTCGAGATAACACTCCTAATGACTTAAAGTTAAGAAATGTCTTGAAGGAAAGTGTCACACTGCTGGCCACTGCTGTCCCACTCAGGCTCGTAATCATAATCATAATAAAGCGATAATAATAATAACAATAATAAAGTAACCAAAGGATGAATACTTTTCCTATACACTCTTGTCAACCATAAAGGGTTGGAATTATTTTCAAGCCCTTTATTCGAGAGTGGGGTTTTATATTATGTAGTGCCCTGAAAGAGGAAGATGTAGAGAGGTGATAGGGTCGGTGGCAATAATCATGGGGATTTAACCACCATCACCCCAAAAACATAATCTCAATAGCTCCCTCTAATCTATTGTCTTAATCTCCGAGAGAGTTAATTGTCTTATTTTATAACTCAGATTTTATTTCAAATCCTCCTCATTGTCTACCGCTCGGTAGGATAAATAATTCGGGTTGAAGAGACTAGAGCGGGTAGCTAGAGAGGATTGATGATGGGATGATGATGAATCAACTTTTATTCCAGTTTTAACTACTGTGAACCGAATCAGGGAGATTCTTCTATACATTTACGACCAGTGATTGGATTTTATTAGCATTTTCAACTTTTCGTTCTCGGCCCTTTGTTTAGAGATGAGGAGCTTTGAATACAAGGTTGAAACACAATAGGATTTACGGCTGTAAATTGTTAGGAATAAATTAGAATTTTAGAAGCTAAGATTCCTCCTTCTCCAGGCAGATATGATTGTGTCTTTGTCAACGTCTTTGAGTCTAAAGAATTCCTCCCTTGTCAAGTATTGCTTAACTGATTTTTGTATTTTTTTCTGATTTTCAGGTAAGAAACAAAAAACGGATTCTTTGATTTGGCTTTGACATTTTTGAGTACAAAAGGGTAAATTGATGGAGCAACTCGTGATAAGGTAAAGTAGAGCTTAGTATGTAAGAATTTGGCAAGTATCAGATGACCTCGTCTTGTCTGTGTCAAAGTGTCGATGCACCATTCGGGTGCAGAAAGTCTGGAAGAAAAGCGGCGAGTGGGTTTTACGAAATCCTTGACATTGGCAATCTGACTGGGACTCCTCTCTGTAAGACACCGTGTTTATAAGATGTCCTAATTCCAAGTTCCAAGGATATCTCAACTGATTGTGTCACAACTTGCGACTCCCAACTAACTCACAAGGGACGACACTATAGAAATGTAGAATAGAAAGGCCAATCTGGATCACAAAGTTCTCTTGGACAAGTGAATTTATATTTCATTATTGTTATTATTATGAACGGGACTAGGAGAATCCCTGCTCCTCGAAGTCCTGGAAATACTTGGACAAAGGTATATGGACTTATGGGTTGATTTTGTTTTCGAGGAATGTTTTGAGCTGGGGGTGTGTGTTGCAATTTCCCCCCCTCCTCAACTTGTTATGAAAGGTAGAGGAGGATTCTTTAGAGATTTAAACGGGTGTATTATTAGGGTTGAAAGGAGAGTTTTATTACTCCATCAATTCCTCGCACATCCGTCCATGTATGAACTTTTTGCCGAAATTCGGATTCAGACCTCGTCCAAGTATCATCTTGCGTGTCAGGGTTTCATCATCTCAATATCCATTCCTATCCATCCAAACATTGTGATATATAATGTACACAGATAGGTAATAGGATTGACTCTATACAACGAAGCTCAAAAACATGTGTTTCTTATGACTACAAACTGGATTAGGGACCGTTCATCCATTCCTTCCGATCCAAAGCGTTGTGGCTGTTTTTTCGAAGGGGCCCGGGGGGGAATCACCTTCTATCATTTCTATGACTGACCTATATCTTGTTTATACTATTGTTGCAGTTTAGGGTAAACGTAGTTGTTAAAGAGCTTTTTTCCTATGCTCCACGATAGGAAATTTGATTTTTGCAATAAAGTGACATGAACGCCCGCATGGGTATCATGGAGGGATAGAGGTAAAAAGAAATACGGATTAGCTCATTCAATCGTCCATCTTTTGTGTGGATTAGGCTTGGTGTGTATTGCAGTCCGATTTACGCGACATGACATATGTTATATTTGAAGAAAGAAACGGGGTTTAAACCGGAATACGAGTCGCGATATGACTACGCGATGGTCCGTGGGGGCACTTTGTAGCTGGCTCAAGTATTTCTTTAAGAAATTTATCTGTAGGAGCTCGTGGTAAGGAAATGTCGCCTTATATAAATGTAGCATAGATGATTGCTGTGTTACCGATTTTTCCGAGGTGGAATTGATATGATTGAAGCAGCTCGTGGATTTCTCTTCTCCAACAATAAAGGGCTATTAGTTGGTCTTATTGGATTATTATTAAATGTAAGGTAGAAAGAGAGAGGACATTGTCCATTCCTTCCAGGAAAAGCCCCAAGGACCTTTGTCAATAAGGTTTTGATTGAAACCTCCCAAATTCTACCTGGCTTTTCCCTCATTTTTCCCCCATCCGATCCGGTGGGGATACAAAAGAAGGACAGTATCAATATTTTGGTGTCAAATTACTCGTCATTCTTCTATCTCATCCCACCATGCTCACAATCCATTCACTCTCCCCCCATAGCGAATGGACAATAAGTAAAATATAATGTAGGACAAAGTAGGAGCAAATTTGATAGTTACCAAGTCGGAAGTTGCCTCACCACTAGAAGCCAACGATCTGTCATCATCATCATCAACCTAATGTTAAGAAAGAGAGAGAGAGGGGAAACCTTGTTATCTCCATGGTCCATATAGTTTCTCATGGGTCGCCCTGTATAAGATGATATTGTTTTTCTCCAAGGTGATGATGGTGGGGGTGTGGATCATTTATAACTTAGTGAGACAAGGAGAGAGAGGAGTGCAAGTAAACTATGCGGATTTCCTCTTATCATCCCAATTCTGAAAACTAGTTTGGAAATCAGCAAGGATTTCTAAACGCGGAAAATCCCCTTCCGCCACATATTCCAAGGCTATGAAGAGTGAGTGAGCAGAAGAGACTTGACCTACTTGTAAGATAAGTGGGAAGTGGTGAACCGTTCACCGTTCATTGCCGTCTCAAACCTGGAGGACTTAGGGGGGGCAGCTGCCCTATCTGTCCTTAACTGTCCGAAAGACTTGCCCCTTGGCGGGCGCTTGGTGTCTCGTTATCTGGGGACTAAGGGGTAGCTTAGGGGATGAGGGGATGCTACGCCCCTGTGGGGTAGCGTTGAATGCATCCGCTATCCATTTATTACACTTAGAGAGTTCAGGAATGACTCCCATGTTTCCCATTTCATCTCCTTTGATCTTTTCTTCGCTCCTTCTTCGTGTGAAGGGAAAAACTGTTTACTTTGTAATTTCTTTGGGCCCAACTTTCTTTGACTAAAAATTCATGCTTTCAAATTCCCTCAAACCACCTCCAAATAGCTACCTACTACTACAAATATATGGAGCTGTCCTTAAGGCTAGGGGAACACCTTGGGTCTCTCTCCAGCTTTCTCTAATGGTATAGTAAATAGGGCAGAGAAGAAGTCGATTGGGGTTCACCGGCTTCTCCTCAGCGTTTTTAGGGTCGTGTATTTGAATTTTGTGCCCCCTGTCACCCGTTCTGCTTTGTGTAGTCTAATAACGTTTTTTGTAACTGATTGATTGTATTCTTCTTGAGTTGGACATGGTGTTAATGTTAGATGGATCTGAGAAGTTTGAAATGTAATTTATTTGGTAAAAATAGAGGTCAAGGGTCATAGATAGTGATACTCTTTACGAACATAACGATAGACAGATTGGAATTGATGATATATAATAAGTGAGTGTCCTTGGTCCTTGCGGGTCTCTTCTTATTTGTTGGCGGTCCCGAGCAATAGTTTCTAATTAGTTTTGATGGGCCGTACCGGTCGAGCTGAATGATAATAAATTGAACGTAAGAAGACATTAAGAGATTCTGAACTTTGAGACCCCTCGTGACTTCCAGCTCCTCCATGGAGGATTGTTGGTAAGAAGAATAAGAAGATTTATATTTTATATGACACCAGGAGCTGGAAATAAGGCCAAGGTGACATTTATTCATTGCAGTGTGTGCAGATCGACACAAAAGTTCACCTCAGTGTGATGTATGGATTGATTTACCTACGGTTAAGAGTCGTTGGTGGTTTTTCCTATTCTATCATGTCAGCAGGAAGAATAGATTGATATTCCCTTTTGTGAATAAAAAAAGTTCAAATTCCCAAACCTACTTGCTCAGAAAGAGTCCATAGTGGATATACCTAGGTTTGCCAGTGGGGGCAGATGAGATGAGCGTCTCTAGAATTTGCGAGTCAGTAGGGGAAAGTTTATATTTGATGTTTAGTTTTATTTTGCCGTTCAGGGTTGAGTGGCAGAGTTAATTAAATCCATCCATTCTGCATTGGCTTGGAATGGGCAGATTAGAAAATCAAAGAGGCCTCAATTACCTTGGCGAATGGACTTTTATTGTATTTTTTTTTCGGGGAAGCGGGGGGGGCAGTAAAGGGAAAACATCCTTTGAAACTGTTGACTCCTGATGGAGTTTTTAATGACCCGTGGCTTTGCACATTTCCAATCCAACTGCACAGAATGTAACACGGAGAGGCGTAAGAAGATCCAAGAGGATTGGGAATTGAATAAAGTTGCCCAAGTCCTTTCCCAGCCGCTCTTATTAGTACGGGGAGGCGGAATCCTTGAAACCTGTCAGCTTTAACGAGAAGGGCAGGGGGCATGGAAATTAAATTGAATCAATTCATTTCCTCTCACCTCTACAACCTTCGTCGATACTTGAGTCGGATTCATTTCCAATGTTCTTACTCTCCTCGTACTAATCTTTAAAAAGAGAAGGGTCCCACAAGAGTTAAGTGGATTATTCCGATTATTTAGGGAGAAGAGAATTTTTATTTACTAGCTGTTTCACCCGACTTGTTTTTTCCTTACTGAAACGTTAGTAAATTTGTTTTGATGTTTAAGTTTGAAGATATTATAGAATATTATGGATGATCCCATGTTTCATGGCTGGGTATGGAATATCGATTGACCTCAAGAAGAAATGGCAAATCTCTTAAAGTTTGAAATATCTATTCCAGGGCCCCGCTATTGAATAGTGCACTGTCTATAATCTATATGGATTATTCGGGTAGGAATGGGCTTGGGAATTATTTCTCCTCCTATTTTATAATCAAACAATAGGTTTAAAATTTAAGCAATGAATTTGATTATCTAGAGTAATCGGATTTTGATAATTAAGTAGGCATGTTGGACCTCCCAAGGTATTTAATTGTAAGTGGAATAGTGAGCAAATATCCATTGTTAGTATTTAATTCATGTAATTTAATTAAAATATTTATCTTTAATCAAAATTAGTTTATATTTAATGAATTAGAATAATGAAGTTTTTAAAATGTAGGGCCTAAAATCAACTAAAATGATTCAAATTATTCAACCATCTCAAAATCCTGTTACTAAAAAAGTGTCATTCAGTTCCCTAAGAAATTTCATTACTCTCCCAGGTCCACTATAACGATATCAAATCGTATAAAATTCTAATTTTCAAACATGACAATAAACTAAATAATTTCTTAAACTTGCATTTTTCTACGTACGCATGGTTGTATCCCTGTGCTCGAGTAGAAACGATTCTAAAGTAGTTTCACGGAAAATACGAGAAAAAAGGATTAGTCTGATGGATATCTAAGCTGTTCTGTTTTTTGAGACGCAATGTTTTCAGACACAAGGGTGGGAAATGTTTATTGGATTTGGGTTTGAGGAAAATATTTAAATAAAGATTAATAGAACGGAGGGATTAAAGTAGGAAACTGTGCTCGGACCCTAAACAACCCAACTCTCGTTTCATTTCCAGACAAACTTTCCGTACTTTCCACCATCTCTCACGTTTTCCAGGAGAAACTCTGGAAAGTTTAGCTCAAAGCCAGAAAAGCACCATCACCAAAACCGCAATATGAGTTGGAACCCAGTCTTGTGTGCCTCTCAGTTCACTTCCCTCCATTTAAATTGACACACGTGTATAAATAGTGACTCGGGGTCTTGCAATCTTGAGTGATTCCCATCCTCCGAGTATTGGCCATCCTCTGGCCCACTGCCCACGTGGATTGGATCACCGATCCTGATACGGTCTAAAACGACCTGATGTTATCTTTCCAGGACACTAAGAGCCTTCCAGAGACATTTGTATGCACATCAGACCTTGTCCAGAGTGTTTTCTGTATGACACCGATTATTGTCGCTGTCGAGATTCGCTCTTCTCTCGTAGATCCCCGTCTCAACCCAACTTTGGTACATTTCATTGAGAAGCTGGTGAGGTTTTGAGGTAAATCGTGGCCAAGACTATTGGACAAATGACTATAGAAATCCCCATGTTGGGAGTACTGGTGATGGTGGCAGCTTTATATGTTGGGAAAGGACACGTGTCTCTCAAAGTGTCATTGCGGTCTTCCTCCGGGTTAAAAAAATCTGTTTTCCGTCCCAGGTTTTTTACCAATTTCATGTTACCAGGGACCAATCATATTCAATGGCTAAAAATCTATGATCGGCCACGTAAGGTTGTGGGGCGTGGGTGTGGTTGTGGTTGGAGTGTCAGAGGGTCGTCCCTTCTGGCAGAAACCATTCTCCATAGATTTGTATTGTGGGAAGCGGATTTATTTATCCTCATAGGAGTTATTCGTTACGGAGAACAGGCTGTGATATTATGGGGCATGTCTAACCCCCCAAGAACAACCTTACAACCTGAGATTTCCAGCTCCAGAGATGGGACGTGCGTAAAGCTTTAGTATGAACCATAACCTACATATTTATTTCTAGCGCAGTGGAATGGAATAATATAAAAGATTTGGATTTGGATTGGGTGCTTAGATTTGCACGACTTTGAAACTACAAAGTCCCTCAACGTGAAGGATCTCTTAATAAATCTCTGTTGGACTTTGATTAAGTGTGTGGGAGGTTAATCACGCATAAAGTCTCCGAGTTGCTAGGTTAGATTATACACAAGAGGTTAGCCTCCCAGTGTGTCTCTTGTAATTACTTTATTTGATGAGAGGGGTTGGAGAAAGAAGTTTCCTGGACTTATTTTCTCCTCTGGCTTCGAGGAATTCTGTACAAAAGTTGAGATTGCAATTTTAAACTTTTTTGTTTGACTTGAAAAGCATTTAGAAAAAGTTTAGACTGTGCTGAAAACCCGGGTTGAATTGCTACAAGTGGGTCGTTCTGAGGTAGGACATTCGGATAGGTGACAAAAGCTTGGAGGTTTATCTGTACAGCGTGTCTATTAAAGTTTTACAAACTTGTGGTTTATAAGATGACATAGAGTTATAGGTAGTAGGGGCAGTGTTGTTATACCTGGTCTGGGATTGAATACCCCTTTTTGAATTAGTCCTTATTTAGCCCAATCCTCTGGATATTCTAATCCGTTGGGACATACCGTCTTTGAACATGAGAATAATGATGAAGAGGATGTAGAGGATGATTATACAGCGGTGTGTAGGGGCCGTGGTGGTGGTGGCTCAAGCCATGTTGATCCTTGATGAGAGTGAATTAATTTAATCGGTATATTTTGAAGTGATGGCATTGAAGTGATAGTCCTTTATGACGCACTTCCGACCCATACTTACCGTCTGACACAATGCTTCCTCAATCAGGGTTGACTTTCGGGACGGAGATGTAAAAATTTCTAATGGCTTTGATCCTCAAGCAATGAGATCATTGACATCTTTCTTGTTGGCTTTGCCTACTAAGTTCCACTGAGGCTCTGTCCCGAGTTCCCGAGAGAAAATCAGGGAAATGGTGAAGATGAGGCAGGTATATTTATTAAAAATTGGCGAAAATATTATTCCAATCTTGGCATCAAAGTTTCCTAGTTGATAAAGTGTGGGATTAAATTGGAAAGAGAAGAATAAAAGCTTAAAATATAAGTGGACAAAGTTTATAGATTTTCTAAGAGGATTCTGATTCAAAGTTGTTGGGTGTCATTGGCTTAGTTTAGAGAGAAACTTTCTCGCTAATTCCCTTGAAGTGGCAATGGAAAGCCCGAGGAAGTTTTTTTTATATATCTATTGCGAATTAGACACAAGGACTTTGGAGAGGATGAGAAAAATAATAACGAGAGACTGTAGGCAAACACTACACTACAGTTCTAGGACACGTAATCGCGGCTGCTATGCAATAACCCTTGTAGAGTTTTAGTTTTAATTCCTTGAGAATAACTTGGGACTAATCATCCTCGATTGGCCAGCCGGGAGTTTTTTTATGCTTCGTGTGTCCATTTAATATACATTTACAAATTGCGTGAGGGCTTTTATTGCAAACTTTCCCCATCTCCACAGTTCTTTACATTTAATCAGGTTAATTAAGCTCCCTCTTACAACATCCCTTCAACCTCTTAGGCTTTGATTACATTTTTATTTTCGAAAACGGGGAATAGGATTTTCTACCCGGTTTTTTTTTTAACATTTAGAATTTTCCATTTTTTCAAGTCCAATCTCCTCGAGATGATTAAGCCCTCGTGTTTTGCTTAAAAATTTCCAAAGCCGTTACGTTGCTCTTCTTAAAAAAGCTATAATCGCTGCTGATGAAGGAGAAACAAAATTTTAACACCATATGGTCACACATCTACTCTAAACTTCTCGGCAACAAATGAGATCCAAACTTTTGTGTGTGTTTTTTGTATCATTAAGGGAGCGGAGGTCATTTAGCGTTGTCGAATTTCGACCAGACTCCTTAATGAGTGCTCCTGACCCCGATTTTCGACATCTTATCCCTTCTGCTGTAAAGGACTGTAAAGCCTGTATTTGAAACGATACTTAGCAACTTAGCTTCTGGAAGTGAACTGGACTGACAAGCTCCGGGTCTCGAGGAACCCTGTTCCGGGGGTGCCTGCCTGTGCTGGTGTATGTGAACATATGCTTTGAATGTGACTTTAGTAGGAGTGTAAGTGTAGTAGGGGATATGTAGTTGAAATCAAGGGAAGATGTAAGAATGTAATAAAAGAAGGATTTAGGATAAGGTTCTCGGAAGATAAGATTCTGCGGATGGAATATGTCGGGGGGATTAGCGGGGAAAGTATCAATAAAATGTAGGACGTCTTCCCTTGTGAAAGTTTGATAAGCGAGGCGTCCCTCCACTTATTTCTAGGCCCTCTTGTCCTTCTCCACCAAATCCTTTGAGACTTGAACGTCTGGGTCGGATGGTATTAATTTCATTCCAGTCCAACTTGATACTCGAGTCCATAGGGGATATCATTACTTGAACATCAGGGATTAATCCTTGAGAAGAGGCTGGGAAAGATAAACACAAAAGAGGGTACCATTTCAGTATGGCACAAGAGGATATTATATTCCTTGAGCTGTTTCCACATTGTTCGGGTCGAAGGTTAGAGGTGAAAAATAATTAGCTGGATTGTGGAGCAGGTTTTTTTTTTAATGCCAAGTCTCGGTAGAGGTGGAAGGAAACTTGAGAGCATTTAGCCATGAAATCTGACGTTGTGTCTCAACTACTTGAGCTCCGAAAAACAATGAAATTCCGCATAATCTCTCCTCAGAGATATCTGTAGGAGGGAATCCCCAATTATCTCCTTTGAAATACCTTCTTCAACTTCCAGCACGTTGTCCCTGTCTGGTGGGAAGTTTTAGAAAGGACAAGGTAGTATTTGCAGTGTCTCCAGTCTACCACTCTGTAGAATACTGTGCCATGTTTTTCATGTAGTATTTAATTAACTTCTTCCCCGTCAAATCTCTCTAGTCTACTGTTTTTAGAGTGTTGAATATTAAGAATAGCTTCTAAGTCGTTCGTAAAAGGATGAAAGTCCAGTGTTTCATAGTTATGATTTTTCTTTGGAGAAAGTGACTACCGGGTGGTGTTGGTTCAGCAACTTTGGTATGACCTCCACTTAGTGCAGTTACATGTTAGGGCAAAGATGGAGAGTGTCTGAAAGGTTCAGCTTAGATTCTCTAGGTTTTTGGGATATAGGAAAGTTTTTTGTGCTGAAATTCCTAGGCGTTCTGAAGGCTTTTCTCCTCGATCGAGTGCAACATTGAATGCAAGGGTTTTAATGGGGTTGACTCTTACTGCCTAGCTAGAGTAGGTAGGTAATTTGAATTTGGGGGAAAAGTTAAAGAGATCAGATGGGATGAAATAAAAGAGCTTTCTCCCTTCCCAAAGAGAAAGTAAGTGGTGGTTGGTGGTGAAAGGATTTTTGAGGATTTATGACAACTTCTAAAGTCTCACACTTTGAGGGGGAAGTATTTTTAAGGGAGTCTTGCTTAAGTGGAATTTAAAAAGACGACGTCTCCTTGTGCAAAGAAATCTAAATCTTGAGAGAGAACAGAGACACTTGTCCCACTGGAATTTCACTCCAAGATTACATTTTTGCACAAGGACACACTCCTGTTCCATTTTTTGTCTTTTTGAGTTCAGAATTCTTTTGAATACTTTTATTTTAGCACTGAAGTTATAATTTTTTTGATTAAAATTCAAAAAATCCTAATATTGCTATGCAATTAGATCAGTTATTTTGTTTTTAATTCGTGAATTGCCTTCGAAATTAACTAAATGCAAATGCGAATTGTCATCATACCTTAGTTACGTTATTTCAAGGCTGTAGAACTACGAGAGCCATGTCATCTTATCTTTGATCCTTATTTTGTCAAGTCAATCTTAATTCCAATCCCCGAAAATCCTTCCACAGCTTAAAACCAGGATAAAACCCGTAGGTCTAGCTTGAAGGGCAAGTTTTACAATAAAATCCTCACCCATAGTTTCCAAATGTTAGAAAGTTAGCACAAGGCCTAATTTTCTAGAAATACCACATCATTCCTTGTGTCTTGGTATATTTTAGTTAGCAGAGATGGTCGAAATGGGGTCGATCCAATCTGGAATTGGCATAATTATCTTCTCAAATTCCAGGAAGATCATCCCCTTGTGTCTCAACTCGTGCCAAAAAGTAGAAAAAAATTTGCACTCCAAACATTTGTGAGGGAGTCCCTGCACAGGGAGCTTTGGGTAGCTTCTATAAATATTCTAATCCAATCTAACTACATAGACTCAGAAAGGAGGAGGATGGGAAGTTGTATCCATGTGTGCCTTGAATACTGACAATAGTGTCCATAGTCGCTTTGTATTTCCTCCTTGTAGATCTTGTGTGGTAGAATAATTAAAATTCATCCCCACTGACACTGACATCAAAAGTATTGAAAAAGCAGTGGAGCGGTTGGATTTGTCATGTGCTCAAAGGCTTATACATCCATAAATACATCCCTATAGTAGCCTTAGTCATTATTAGAGAGTTGAGATCCATATCAGCCTCGTCCTCACTCTAGTTTAGCACAATTACGTGTGATTATGTCAGCTTGATATGCCAGAGCACGTTTTCTCGATTTGCATTTCAGCAGAAAATTAATCTCGGTATATGGAGAGGGACGTCAATAGAATTGGATTGATTAGGTGGACCAATTATTTCTTAAGCTACTACTCATCGTATTATTATTACTTATGAGTAGTTATGAGCATTAGATTCAAGACTTGGTACACCAATTCTCAGACGCGATCCCCTTACGGATTTCCTCTACGATTTACAGCACAAGACTTCAAAAAAATATAATCACCGCCAAATGATTTATTACTTGTTAATTTATTTCCAAACTCGTGGAACACGTTACATATGATTTTTCCGAATCTACGGAATATATTTTCATTGATTGGATCAAACTCTAAACTGCTATTCTCTCAAGTAATATTTTAAAAGTTGGACTGGGCAATATAATACTGTCGGTATGACAAGTGGCGAATGCTGAGTACATATCTCATGTGACATCTCAGGAGAATATCGGGATATCTCAGTATCAAGTCTCAATACAGTAAACAGTACGAATTATATATGTGGACATATTTTAATACTACCTTTGAGGGGAAACCAAGTTAAAATGATTTAATTTTAAAAGCCAAAATCTACGTTGTACCGTTGACTGTAATTTGAATTTGGTTATGGCATTGAAGGAATGATTGAAAGCCAAGGTGATAGGTTATTAAAAGTACGAGAATATTATGCACAATTGCTCAATTCGAAATCTCCACCACCACCCGATTTCTAGAAGCAGTAACTCATTTCCCCTCTTGACAAAAGATTTATTGGTCCTTGAAAATCGGAGCTGCCACCGACAACAAGCCTTTCAATACTCCCCGACTCACATTTCCTCCACTACATAATCACAATCAATCCTTCCTCGTCATTTCATACTAGTCACACACGTATTTTATTATGTCAAGTCAGTCAAGTGCTGAAATCCGAGTCGGGACTCTTTCAAGAGTGCATAGCCATAGCCTTGGTACTTTAAACTTTTTCACCTTTCTATCGAAAAACCGTTGGGTGACTTTCCACTAGGCTTCATCTCCATGCCATCGCATCGTCGTCTCCAGGGAGAAATTGAATTAGTCCACTCCCAGACAAAAGTTGCTATTCGTTAGGCTGGATTATAAAACTCCGCCCACCGGGTATTTGCCCAAGGACGTGTGGGCAATTATAACGGACATTGTTCTTCTTTCAATGGACTTGGATTAAAAGATTTTTCAAATATTATTGGAGAGCTCTTTGGTTGTTGTTTCCCTTCATTTGAGGGCCCTTGGTAGAAGCTGCTGAGCTGATAAGCCCAGTCCGATATTCTGGACTTGGCATTCATTCTTTTGCCCTTGAGTGGGATTATAAATGGAGAAGGGAAATTTTAGGATCCAATGGACAAGTTCCTGGAGATTCTTAGTTACTCAATTCTTGACGATGAAATCCTTTGAGCTTAATTGAGTTTGAATGCGTGGGATTATTTTTTTTCCAATATTCTCTGTCAAGGGAAAGGACTGCCGACTGGAATCGGAAGGATGTACAATCGTGAATTGAAATAGAGTGGATTCTCAGCCTTGATGATGGAACGTGTTTGATGACGAAGGTCATGTTCGCAGGCATCAACTTTTGACTTTAGAATATTCTCGGCTTATCGAGTCTCATTCCGTGTCTCCTTACGTTTCCCTCGTCTATCTTGTTTTCCTTATTGTTTAGAGGATTTTGACGAGTTTTAGATTCAGTTGAAGGCTTAAGCAATTCGATCTCTAATCTGTCATCGTGATGCAATGTTTTGTGATCCAGGTCGCCTCGACTTTTTGACGCAATCCATCCAATCTCTTTTGTAGCCCCGTGTAGGGCCAAGATTTGTGAAGAGGATTTCTATTGTCGTGTGAGTCATGTCGTCTTGAGACTGGTGATTGTAGATGGGAACTATCAACCGCTTTCCAACCTGTCCTTCTTCCATATCAAATCCAATCTGTCATCGTCTTGTTCAAGAAAGTGACTCTAGTTTTTATTCAGAGGAAATCCTCCAAGTTGACCTTTGTTCAGTATGCATGTAGGCAAAATCTAAAGACTGATAGTTACGAGTGGGACATCATTTCCTCTCTCCAAACCCTTGAGATATTATAGTGATGAATAATTTTCAAACTTTGATAACTCACGGTACAATACCATCCCACAATCACCAGAAGTGAGAGGGAGAGAGGGGAAGAGCGGTCGAGATTATAGGAGATATATCGACATTTATAAATCTTTAGACTCGTGATGGATTTCCCAAGCCCGTGGTGGTACATCCTCGTTAATCTGTTGAATCAATGAGCTAATCCCACTGAGAAATGAAATCAGGGCAAATTTCCTCATCCTTTCCATCGTTTAGGAGTAAGTGATGACTTAATCAATCACATCAATCATCAATTGCTACATCATCATCATCGCGAGGCATAAACCTATAAACAAAGATCTCTTGCTATTCACAAGGGATTGAGACAAGTAGAGTGCAAGTGTGTTAGTAGATTGTAAATTGTAAGGAGGCGTTCAAGTGGAAGTAGAGATTTGACTTACGGTGGGTTGCTCTGTATTTAGTCCAGTGTTATTAAGGAGAGTTTTGGGTCATTTAAACTCTATAAAACTACGTTAATCATCATGAATGGCATGAATTTATTAGCAACACTGTGTTTCGTTGAAGATGCTCAAGCTATTAGTATACTGAGTCCTTGAGAGGATTACGAGTTACCAAAAGTAATAGGAATGGCAAGAAGCTACACACTTTCTCCACTACCTTGATGACAAGCATAATATTACAACAATGGTACAACGATGTAACAAGGTTTTAAAATTATTCACAACATTGAGTCAAACTTTAAATTTTGCTGGTGTCTCTACTGAATACGGGAAATTCACGAGGATTTAATTTTGATTCTCAAGTAGAAATGAGATTTAATTTTGAATTTCCACAGTGTAAGTAAAAATCCATGCAAGCGGCATTTACAGTTTGAACTAGAAAAATATTTCCAATTCGAAAGAGCGGAAATAATTGGAAGCCGTTGAGGCTGTTGTCTGGTTGACTGTGAATTGAGGCGAATATGAGATGAAACGATATTGGATATTTAAATGTTGGTAATTCACTTGCCAATTATCTCGGCGTTTTGGTGCATGTAACTCTATATCCTCCTTCTACATATTCTCTCCATTCTTTACAAATCAAATCTCATCCCACTCAATAGTCCATGGAATCTAGGTGATTTCAGGGTAGGGGTAGAGAAAGATGGATATGATTTGTAAATTTTGGACCACATTTCCATTTCCATCCCACCAATCTTCCTATCCCAAGGTAGAGAGATAGCTGACAAATGGTGAGTACAAAAAATCAAAATCAATAACAACAGCAGCCCATTGAAATAAAGAGAAGAATTGAGTGTTGAGAAGAGAAATGATAAATGGTTGGCCATGGAGTTGTGAGACTGGCATGGTATCGAGTATCATGAGTTGAGAATCAATTACTTGACTGACATCAAGGCTGAAATGCTAAACAATAAGATCCACAAAAATCCCATGTTGACAAATCCAATTATTCCGCGAAGAAGAGAAAAATTCATACCAAGGGCTTTTCATTCTCAATCCTACTCAAGTACTGTCAACTCACAGGCCCCTCCCCCCTTGGATAAGATCCTCACGATGATTAAGAAGATGATGATGATGATATTATATTTAGAGGGTGGGATTGGCAGATGACAAGCATCTTACGATTATGTTCTTCCCAGCTCTTGCCTCATGATCTCAAGTCTGTAAATGATGTACAGAGTGCATTTGGTTTTATGATCCACCCAATCAATTCCTCAATCCTTTGGAAATAATACTCTCTGACTCTCCTTTCTGGGCAATGTAGGGAAATCAGATTTCTTGACCTACTTTTCTTCACCCATCACATGAAATCACCTCTGAAAAAGATCCGAGTGAAATCTCTAATCCTTGTGCATAGAGGGTTGAATATAAAATCCTCCTCCCTTCTCATGTCCGATCAAATCATGGAGACTAAGGCCCTGAGCCATGGCAAGGAGAACAATTTGCAATTTTCCAAAGCCATCGTTGCAAAAAGGGATGTGATGACATCTCTCTCTCCCACCTCCTTCCATTGTACAGCCAGAGAGGCGAGCTTACTCCTAATTTATACTTGCCTCTCTCAAGCTAGAGAAAAAGATATGGATTAGGCAGTTGGGCAAGAAAGTGATGAAAAAATATCTTCCCCAACTCTCAATAAGTCTTCAGTCAAAGAAAGTCGGGACTGTAGACTATTTTTTTTAAAATTTAGTTACGGAGAGGATTGACTCCGGGACTGTCTCCCCGAAAAACAAAATCGAATGCAACACAAGAGAGTAGAGGATTTTTTTAAAGACTGATTTCTTTATGTTGTTTTAAAAAACTAGACGGAAAGGAATTGAGAGATTCAGAGTGTAGACAGACTGCATAGTAGCAAAAGCTTTTGGGTATGGTCAGCAGAGTCTGTAGGATCGTCCATCAATGCTGTAGATAAGGAGATTAATGTCTAGAGTCAAAGTAGTAACTATGAACTACTAGTAAGTAAAAGCCCGTAAGTCCCAACTAGCTATATTTCTGCTTATGAAATAGATGGACGGCACCATGAACTTCTAAACGCTTTCGTATGTCTGGTTTGGCGTGGGTAAAAAATTTGAAATCTCTACTCACTGATTCGGATTAGAAATTTTTTATGATTGAGAAAGTTGGTCACGCCAAGGCAAGAGAGTTTGAGTGCGGGTTTTGAGGTTTAAGAACTTGTGTTATTTGTAAAAGTGGGAGGATTGACAGGAAGGAGATATAATTTCTCAGCAAGGCTACTTGGTCTCCAAACTTTCCCCCATCCCTTGGGCTTGTCCTCAAAAGCTGTAACATATTTAGTCGTAATTGTATCAACTTTGGTATAACGTGTGGACCAGTCCACTGGGCCTCAACGTTCTCTCCATAAGGCTCAATTCTCTATTAGATTGGTCATCAAAACTAGCTACATGGGCTTTCACATTATTACCTCCGAATCCTGCTCTTTTTAACTTTCTCCATAGTCACGTACTAATGCTCAAAAGGATCATTTCCCATCCTAAGGTCTTTCATTTTTTTTATAAATGTTGTAAACTTTGAAGTCCATATATGTTTTTAGTGTGAAGGGGGGGGGGGCTAGAAATTATTTCCTTTCACCCCCACCAGTCCGAATGAAACTTTGTGGAAAGGTCCGAGTCCTTTTTCCCCGTCATTGCGGTAGTTTTGCATCAAAAGTCTCAAGGTGATATCATCACCATCCTTTCTTGTTGTTATCAAATCTCCTCCAGCTTTGATTTATCTTCTCTTCCTTTTACGATTCTTAGGGTTGGGCTGGGGGATTTTAAAATATTAATAATATATCTATAGTCTCGTCTCTTACGGAATCGTCCATGGAGTATGCCTTTTGACCTTTAAAAACTTTTTACATAATGCTCACAGACTGGATAACTTCTGAGATTCCAGGAATGTAAAATATTAAGTTTAAAAGATGTACATAAAGGGCATCATGATTGATAATGTAGTTTATAGGGCTAGTCAGTTATAGTTTATAGTAGAAGAAACCCTGCAACTTCGTAGTTTGTGCAGTGGTTGTAGGAATTATGAAAAGGCTTCATTATTGCTTTTAAATTGACTCAAGTCTCATGGATTTCCGTTAATAAGTCGATTACAAATTCTCGAAATATTTTTGGACATGTTAGCAAAGGCATGGAAGACTTAAAATGAGACAAATTGACACTGGCGTAACTCTTAAAGAAAATACAAGTAAACTCCAACCTACTTTTTGAATTATAATCCCCTGTGTATCTAATCTCTGTGTTTTGTACACAAAAAAAGCTTTGGGAGGGATACGCTATTTTAATTCTCTTTCAACATTTTTGCAAGGTTCTTTAATAATCGACCTAAATGGCTCTGAGAACCATTGCTAACTGATTTGTTATGACATAGTGAATCCCGTTGCTCTATCCGACGGAATTTTTTCATTACCTTTACTTTGAAGGAACCTTTTTGTTCCAATAAAATGAACCAGAGCCGGCAGAGCCATGATTGATCATCTTACTAATAGGATCGAAAAAAAATCCGCTCTTACTTGACATCATCTCCCGCGTCTTCTCCTCCGTTCCCAATAAAATGACGAAAGATTAAACTCCACGGCTCTTTTATCTACACGATTTTGATTCTTAAAAAAAAAAAAAATTGAGATGAAAAATATAACTTGAAATGGAATTATCTGCAAAAATCGAGTCTAGAGATAGCCTTGAATATTCTAAAAAGGTCAAATTCCAACACGACGACCATGGACTTACTTTGTAGCTCATCGAGTGAGAAGGCTTATTGTCTACTGCAGTCCGTCTCATTGTATCAAAGAGACAAATTTCCTAATTAACTCGTCTAATTAATTCACCCGAAGAGCCTTCAATCCAATTAAGAGAGAGTCGAGGAGGATTGGGTGATAGGGAGGGGAAGTTGCATAAGATTTCATGGAGCTACATGAAACCACATGAAAGGGGCTGGGCCCTATAAATATATAATTAAAGTGCACACTTGAAGTCAATAAAGCATATGTGTTAAGTCAATAGATTGAGGGCAAAACCCGTAAGCAAACAATTCTTCTCCCTACTAAATCAATACGAGGGGGAAAAGTGTTTGTAACTCCGGCGGGGCATGGGATTGAATTAATTCCACCTCACCTCTAGTCTTCACACCATTTTCTCAACCTATAACCTTGGATTAGTTGACAAGGTTTCCCTTGGAAAATTCCGAGCCAATGTCAGCATAAACTAAACATCTCACACTTGCCTAACTTTACAATACTATGAATAAGGGTAGATTAAATTTGTGTTGAGGTGACGCTTGACCTAGTTTCTCGTATTATCAAGTTTAAAAATGTGAATTAATTTTTGTTTTCTATTCCTTTCAGAATGGACGGAAGAGGCGGTGTCCAAAGCAGAGATCTTGAGACTCATATATCAGGGTCGGTTTTTGCACAGCAATGTGACGCTGGGTGCCCTTGGCCTCCCTTTAAGCAAGACCACAGTCATGCACTTGGTTCCCCGAGAGAATCTTCCGGAGCCCAACTCTCAAGGTTTATTCCTGCCCTACTTTTTTAAACTTATTATGTGTGCCGGAGCTGTATAGCCTTAGCAGTTTAGCACTCTGAAACTATAGAGGAGGGGAATCTATTGTGGAAGCCCAGTCGGGGTAGCAGGAAGTGAAGGCCACCATAGCCCTGCCGCGCTTTCTCCCTAGTATAGCACATTAGGATGCAATGATTTCACGACGGGCATCCACGTGTCCTACTTGACCATCGTCAGAAAGTCCAAGTCAGACTCGTTCACATCTCCACGGCTTTGTGCTCTTTTTTCTCTTATAGATGAGAATCCAGTGTGGACACTCCTGCGTTATGACACACGAGAGAGTGAATCGTATTTTTATATATGGGATTGCTCAAGGAGGGTGTGTGGGTGTATAGCGACTTTCCAGCCTCTTTGGAGAAAGCTTAGGAGGAGCAGAGAATAGTGTTACATTCATATATTTTGATATGTTAGTGTATGCAGACTCTGGAGGATCCGATTTAGTCCGACCTTGTTCGAACTTCCGTGGCCTTCTGCCTCTCCAGCTTTGACTTTGTATAGATAAATAACCGTTGGATTCGGACTGGGAAGTAGTAACTAGTAGTAAGTATCTGTAGCAGTATGAAAAAATAATCTGTGTATATTTGTCGGATTGGAGGATGGAGCAGAAGTTTTTTTGCAAATTGCATGAAATACCTTTGTGGCATCAACTTTCTAGGTTGGAGATGAGAAATATGAGAATTATTTCTGAAGAGAATCCATATGGTTTGTATAAAGTGGAATTGATTAATTTTAATCATGTCCATTCAACCAAGGGATGTAATTTTCTGGAAAGCTACCACAGAGTTTTGGAAAAATAAAAAGGATGGCAGGGTAAAAAAATTAATGAAATTAGGAAAAATGACAAGCCCAATTTTTAAAAATTACGTTGAGAAAGGTATACTTTAAAATCAGCTTGTCAGCTTACTCACCTTGGCTTATCAACATAATCGGAGTTAGATTTAAATTCTCCCATCCAGACAGTATTTGGTACCGGGATTGGGATAAAAGAACGGTAGGATATGGACGACCCCTCTTGGAAAGGGGCTTAGGAGAAAGGCCGACCTTGGTGGCATGTATTGGTATGGCTGGAGCTGTAATCTAGCTCCAGTTGTCAGGATCTGTTCTTGGGATTCATCACATCAGAGATTGTGTTGAGCCAGGCCTGGGAACTCCCTTGAACGAACTTTTTGGATTCCGTCCATAAAAGTCCTCATTGCTCATGTCGAGTCTGTGGGCCAAACTACCCGGCAGACGATTAACATTAACCTACTTGCAGTCAACTGGAATCTATTTATAAGGTCGAGACTATCTGATATGTTATAAGGATCCTATAGACAGCCTGCACAAACCCTCCTGGTCAAGTCCCATCCAATGGCCCGTGTATATTTAAACATTTTTGCAATCCTTATCATTTTGCCGCATCCCAGGAGAGAACTTTGGCCAGTTCCATTTCATCCTCTCTGATATATCCATCATAACTATTTCAGCCCTTGAGGGTCAGCTCGGCTCTTATTTCGTGGAATTTAGAATATTTAGACATAGACTCTCAGAAGGATTCCATTTCGTCCAATTTCATGTAGAAATTGCGTGGATCCATTACCTCTCATTACACACGGGCCGGCTGATCAAGCCCTGCAATGTTATTTGAACTAGGGAGTCGGAACTCTTTTGGTGTCATAGTGCAGCAGTAGAGCATGATAATGTGGGAGGATGTGCTATAACTCTTGTCCAATTAATGTCGATATTAGTCGATATTAATCATATTTGACGAATGTGAATGCTCGAGTTTTTTTTTGGGCTTCTGAGTCTCCTGCTGATTGAATTGGAGGATTTTACCTCCTGAATGATTTTCACAATGAGGATTGAATGTCATAAGGAATTTAGGTATTTATTAGACTTATCGTTTTTGAGAGATTCGCGGAATTTCTGGAGTTGATGTTCAAAGACTAGGAACGATATTCGGTTCATTTTTATTTCAAAGGCCTAGTGATTATTTTATCATTAGCATCCGATATTAAGTCTTGGTTCATGGTTCCTGAGGCTAGCATATGTAGATTTGAGATTGTACATAGAATGATGTGGTGAAAGAGGTAGAACTGTATTTGGGGACGTTGATGTGCATGGTTTCACAAGGAATTGAAGTGATGATTGTAAAGAGGAGGAAGAAAATGAGCTTGGAAAGGGAGTTACACACCCGTGATTTAATTTATTTGCCAATTTGTCCCATTTCATTGCACGGGATTTGAGGATTTTATTTTCAAGCCTCAAGCCCAGAGTGTACATTAAGATAAAGGGATCTCTCATCGGTCCCCTCTGCGGTCTCAGCACTGACTCAATCTTGACGTTGAATTGTCAATTTAAAGTAAAAAATCTCTCTCCATATCATAGCATGATGATCGTTTATAGGCAGAGATGCCGAGTCCTCCGCCGCGGTCCCGTTATGTCCTCGTATTACCAAGACAAGATCCTCTAATCGTCTCCTCTTAACCCAACGGTTCATTCCCAGTGTTTTTGAGGCTGAAACCTATGAAATTGGATGAAACTGTGCGTCTCAATCCATAAAATTTGGGATTTACCAAGAAGTCTAAAGTCCAGATTTCCCAATGTGTGTATAAACGTAGAAGCAGAGAGTTTTTGTTTCCCCTGTTTTCGTGGAACCATGAATTTCATGTACCATTTGGCAAATTGCAAATTAGTTCAATTCACCCACAAAGCAAATTCTAAATGGGTAGTTCCCATGCACGATTGTGCAGGAGAAAAAACGCTAGTTTTTTGTAAACACAAAATTAAGTAATTTCTTTAGGTTTTCCTTGGACCATTAGCTAACGTTTTTGGTTTAATGTACTGTGTGCACATTGAAAATCTAAATTGAGCATTTCAAGTTTTTTTTTTGGATTAGCTCGAGTAGTAGACAGTAATAGGTATCCAAGAAATTACGATTTCATTCAATAATTTAAACGATTGGATTTTTTCCCCTGCTTATTCTTATTGGACATTTGTTATCGTCTAGGCTGTAGATTTTAGAGTAAACTATCGATCTTGGATAAATATGCTTGTTGTGGCATTTTGGCTTTTTTTAGTATTTTATTTGTTTTCCGCATTACTTTTTGTGTACGTTTTTGGTATTTGTCAGGAGTGTATGCTTAAAATGTATGAGAAGGAGTTAAAATAATTGCTACCCAGGCAAAACGTGACAATTCATTAGATATTTCAGTTCTTGGGCCGTTGGAATTGATTCGTGTAATTGTTAATAATAATTACATTTCCAACGAATCTGGCATAGTGGGAAAGAATATTCCTTACCCCATGTGCCACGAGCTTTACTGGGAAAGGAATCCCCTTTTGCCTCGAAAACATGGCATATAATTATGGATTGCACAATGTGGCAATTTGATGCTGGGTGTAATTGGACAAGAGACGGTGATTTAGAAGATGTCAATGTTGTTTTTTTGATATAGGACTGGCAGTTCTCATCATAAAAAATTATAGCCCAAGTGGTGAATACAGTAAGGAATAACATCTGAGGCTGCCTTGGTCTCGAAAGGCACAAGACTTGGTGACATGACAAGTGAGAGAGATGAATTTGGTGACAGGTGTAGGGAAGTGAATTCAAGATCTTCTCTGTCTCTACGTACTAGCAATAAGTGTCATCGACCGACATTTATAATTCCGAGATGCATCGGTGCATGCCATTCTTGTGTCAACAAGCCGTTAGCTAAGGGCACAAATTGTGCACATCGGCTCCAGGACAGAATGTCTTAGTCTAAGAAAAATAAGCTCTTATGTTTTTCCGAGGACTAACCCTTGCAGATGATTGAGCAAACGCTGTGTGCAAATAGTACTTGAATAATTCAATGGGTCCAAAGGTCACAGGTCCTACAAAATATCCAAGACCTCCTTCCAACCTAATTTTTGGGAGTTGGAAGTTTGTAAGTCTCTCAAAAGTTTGCATCATGATCGGTGCAATCGGATGGAGATTATGGGGATTTGAACAAGAGAATTCTAGCCCAGGCTTAACACTCATATAATAGGACTGTGCATTAAATATATTTCTCTACAAGCTCCAATGAACGGCACGTTGTGATATAGTTTTTAAAAGCAGTCCAGGGTTCTGTCGGACGTTATTTATGGATAGCCCCCGTTACTGCACCATTTTATATCCAAGATTGTGATATTGTATAACTATATACTGTAGTATGTAGTTGATGGTGCATGGTGGTGTAGAAAGCCGATTTTCGGAGTAGATTGATGAGCATCTCCTCCACAATTTGCATACTGATGAATGGTACGTGTAAGGGTTGAAATTCTTGCCAATTTCTGCATAAATTTCCCTCAGCTTAGGCCAAACTGGCCATTAATCTTCCATTATCTGCACATGGGAACATTAGTTTGGCTGTAGGTTGTAGTGTGCAGAGACCGGGGATGGTATTTACATGAGGCGATTGTCGTAACTAAAACGGGATAAAAATCCCATTAAATTCGACTCCTATACTCACTCGAAGGGACTAGAGGATTCCTGGCATTCTGGCTGTAATAGTCTCTACATATCTACATAATAGTTGGAACTAGCACAATGGGCCTTCACAACCCGCTCTGCCACACCAAATACCGAAACTCCAGTCTCTCCTTTCATGACAGAGCCAAGGACAAATCTTCTAAATCCACGAGTTCGGCTTTTTTTGCAGCTTAAAGCTCTTTCTCTAGATTGCCAGTATTGCCACCTTTAATGACGTAGAGAAAATCAGACCAGTCCGTACAATAGGGAAAGGACTAGTTGGACTTTATATGGGAATGAACCACCAAGCATGCAGTTTAGATGGGATAAGCTTTCTGGATAAAACCCACGAAGGTTTTATGTTTTTTATTCCGATTACGAGGGTAATTAGTGTGATTTGGTTGGCCATGTAGTTTATAATAATGTTCCTACTCCATGTTATTGTGGCGTGTCCATGAAGCCATTTTAGTTACTTTTTTTTATATATTCCTGTCCTCCACCCAGACTGCAGACCTCCGAATAGTTTTTTTTTTAACGAAGGACAAGGTCTTTCGTGAATGACCAAGGGAAGGATTCAATGGCAAGGTTTGCGTGCTGTTTGAGTATTTATCGGGGATTTTCGTGGGGGATGCCAAGGATTTTTATTACCGAAATGATAGACTTGGAGTTTGTATTCAATCTGTAGAGTAAATTATTTAAGGGTGTTTATAGGATTCTGAGTTTGATCTCGAATGATTAAATTCGACAGGTGACAGGGTGATTGGTCCGACGGGACTTTTAAATTGAAGATGTAATAGTTCTACCGTTCGGTTTTACGCCGAAATTGTTAGGTATTTTTCCCGACAGTATAGGACATGGATTGTTTTGGTTGTATGACAAACGAGAAATAGATAGGGACTATTCTAAAATGATAAATGCATTTAAAACCATTGAAATACAATAAGAGACTAATTCTGATTTATTTTTGAATGATTGCAGACCAACGTATGAAATCAAAAACGGGGAGCAGTAGCTGCTGTGCAGGGTGCTGTATTTTATAATGGATGAGTCCTATTCAACCTGAAATCCCTTGTTAATTTTCAAACCACCACCACCGTCATCATCATCATAGATCTTCGTGTAAATCTTCATTTACGAGGACGAACGAACCCCGCAAGATTTTACTCCGTTTTAAGAAGAAGATATTCAGACACACTTACAGATTGTCATTAATTCCTACAAAATGCATTTTTTCGAGTCAACACCGTCAACCATTTTCAAATCCTTCGGAACTCAAATTCACTCTCGTCATCATCAATTCAGACACCAACTCTCAGACACGAACCAGCAAGACAAGAAAATTACAAATTCATCAAAAACCAGTCAAAATCTCCGCATCCCTGTATTCAAATAAAATCAATTCTTTTGCATAAACTTCAAAATACTAAACTAGTAACAAAAAAAACAACAGGATTAAAAAAAGCATGAAAAATAATTTAAATTAAATGGACGATTTAACCCTTATTTCTTTTTTTATAATCACTTGCAATTAAAGCAAAGCCAGCTACCTACTACTGCCTAACTGTCAGTACCTTATATCATTTCTATGATTCGAATGTTTTTTTTCGTAAATCCTGTCATTGACGTATAATCCATTTTGTAACTCTGGATGTAATAATATAATTTGATTACCAATTATTAATTCAACCTGATATCCAATTGATTGTATTGAATGTCAACTCTGCTCTATGAAGTGGGAGTTTAAATCTACAAGGGATGGATTTTTATGTCATAACAATCGTCTTTTGATTAAATTACTGTCCGCTTTTTTTGTTTAGCTAAATGTTTCTCTGAATCTTGACCTTGTCCAATCCAACGTTTGTAAATTGATGAAAATGATTCGATAAACGAGCGTAAACTCTCAATTTTTTGTTCCTGTGTCCTCTGCATATGGAAATTAAACTATTGTCTATTCTGTGAATGGATTTCCTGGCAAATCAAAATGTGCTCTAGCTGCTGCTGTACATGGAGGAGAAATTGTTTTTGAAAAATTATGTAAACTTTAAGACTTGCTGGCTCAGAGTTTTAAAAAATATTGTAAAACATCCCCTGTAACTAAAAATTATGGAAACGGAGGTTTGAGATTAATTTATGGGCTCTGGTTACATTATTATTGTATACATTAAGGAATTGGTGGTTACAATCTAAACCAACTTGCTTTTGCTGAAGTCACTATATTCAATCCTCTCTCCTCATCCTTAAGTCCCCGTATCTTTCTGTGTTCTTAGTCTGTGGCTGACGGTCTCCACGAAACTGGATGTTTTATGTGTTAACTATTAAATAGGACTAGAGTTGTATTGTAATTAGAGAGAAAAACAAATACCTACCTTCAAGTAGATGTTAAATAGTCAAGAGGGATGATGTAAATGCTAAATAGATTGAGTATTTTTCTGGGATGGATTTTACCGAAATTTCTCCTCTCCCTTCTATAACGTTGGAATCGATGGGAAGCGTCTTACACAGTTCTCCTACTGTCGAAAAATTTGTATCAGTTTTCACATCGAGCTATCTACCTTGTATATGGTGACCCTACTGTTGACAAGAGACCATCAGGGTTATCTTGTTCTATCACTATCATCCAACAGTGCAGTTCTTAGTCCTTGCCCCCTCCACCCTAAAGTTATGTAATCAGATGAGGGAGATTTGAAGTCCAACTCCAAGGATCCTGTTTTGTACAAGTAGACCTTTTATTTACGGCTATGCTAATTTATGATCAAACAGTACTGTAGCATTTTAGACGGCGGGTGGGAAAAAGTCATTGAATTTACTATCCCTTCTGGATGTCGATGATAATTAATTTACTACAAGTATTTTTGAACACATCGGTCCTCGTATTATTATTAACTTGCTCCGATACATACGTCCCTTGAGTTCTTTGTTACTTTTCTTGACCTAATTTTTTATTCTACTAACGCAACTAACACCACCAGATAGTTAGATGAACTAACGTGTATAGTTCGTCCTTTATTGTACTAGACTCTTTCGGGGACATTTCCATCGTTAGCGACACACTACAGATTACGTTAGGAACTGGAGAGTGTAGATCTAGTTTTGAAAACCTGTCGTATTTTTCTCGGAAACGAATCGGTCACCATATCAGAAAAAGGGTTGAGAAAGATCGGGAATATTTTTTTCTGCATTCAAATCTCTCTCACACGAAACTGAAATGATTGGAAAGCCAAGTTTGGATAATCATTTACCTTTCTTTATCGTTTCTTAGAGTTAGCTGGGACGAGAAAACATGTATGGACTAAATATATTCTAGTATTTACCCCCTCGTATCCCCCAAGTTCAAGATGATTATGAAAAGTTTGTAATTGTAGACGGGGAAAAAATGAATTTACCGGTGTGCTATGGGAAAACTCGTTTTAAAATCTTCACTTATCCTGTCGTTGCTAGTAGGGACACGAGGGTTCGTAATTATTCCCTTGGAGTATGAACATCACGTACTAAAAATATCTAGTGTCTACACCCTTTATATATTACTTGATTTCCCTTTGTATTACTAATTAGGAGTGGATTAATATTATATTATTTTAAAGAGGTGACTGATTATAACTTTTAGTCCATGTCGTACCACAACAACCACCGCTTAGTTCTATTATTACTAAACTTCTTTGTTAACCTTAGAGTGTGTTAATTGTAGGGGGGGGAACTAAGTCGTGTTTATTATATTATTCTCATAACATGCATAGGTTTTTATAAGTTATATAAAGTGCAACTGTACTCCGACGAGATAGCTTGAATCCTAAGTAAGTATGTGAACTATTAGATACTTTTTAAACTCAAACGACTGTGTTACTTACAACCTGTTGGATAAGTCCAATTCTGTGTCCGACTCGATTACATTATAATATTTACCATTACTTCCCAACCCTTCTCCTCTTTGGACTCTGATCATTCTGAGATGGTCAACTGGATGTGTCACTTATACACGGTAGAAGAAATGCAAGTTTTTTCTTTCTAAAATGTTACGGTACGCGTAGGTTAGATTAGTTATCACAAATGATAGTAAGTCATATCCATATCACAGATAAGCTACATATATTTAATCTCCATAACACTGCTAAGCCGAAATATATAAAAACTCTGTAACATGTATCATTGTAACTCATAGTCCACGCTGCTACTGTGCTGAAATCCAAATCCAAAAGAGTTAGGAAATAATTCCGACCTTCCCGTACATCTTAAAATGTGACGGTCCGATATGAACTGATTGTGAGGCGTAAAACAGAGACGCTGTTTGACATCTTAGGTGAGCACTAGGGCCGTGTTGTCCTTAACATATTGAGAAGGTCATAAGTTGTAGAAACTGCAATTGATCATCAGTGGAAAGGGTTACTTGTAAATAATCTCGTCCCTTGTGTGTCTACCAAATCTATGGCCAAGTCCTGCTGATATGTTTTTTCTTGCTGAGTTAAGGTATAGAAAAAAAGAATAGATTATTGCAGCCCTTTGATCTTTAGAGAAGGTGTGGGCGTGGTTGTCATTCTCATAACTGCTGTGTTAAGCTTCGGTATGATTTTAGAAGAGAGGTGTGAGATTGTTGATGTATTACTCTTACCTGGTCTATATAGTAGGGATGTCCCATTACGTGACGAACTCCAGAGACTACAGATTACCACCTCCGTAGATTATTGATGATAAAAAGAACTACGGAAGACGCTGTACTTTTTTGGGGAGCAGTTCTCGATGATAAGTCCGTGTTAGTATGAGTGAGTGTGTGAATAAGATGTGTATACTAGATTGTGTATATTTGAATTACTGAGGCTAAAAAATTATGGTCGCATAGAGAGAGGTTGGTAGGAAATGATAATAATTATAAGATGGAGGGCTCCGGGTGTGGATAAGATTGCTGGTGACGGTCTCATGGGACATTCATGTGTGTGTAACCATGGGGACGAAGTCTTTGAACCAGTGACTACTCACCGATTACCTCAACCTCATTTCCTCTGTATAAATTTTAGGCATTGTAATTGATCGTGAATTGTACGTAATATATATTATGACTAATTCTCCGTGTGTTAGTGTCTCTGCGGCTCTCTGTAACTATATGCCGTACATATTATTGTAATTATTCTGGGATTATGAATGCATATATGCACATGCATATTACTAAATTAGTATTACAAACCACAACCTGTCAGAATCACGAATTTAAGAGGATCGAGTTAATAAAACCAAAAATTATCAGAATTTTTCTACCGTTTTGGGAATTTTATTTTATTCTGTTGTATCGTGTTCTTACTTGAACAATTTAATGACCAAATTTTGTACTAAATTAATCCCTACATCATATGGTAATACAGCCTCCTGTCCTCCAGTCTACGAAACAAAATTCGTCTCTTCGTTGTGGCTCCACACTAACGTTTTGAATTCTAGTGGATCTGCTTGCATTCCCTTTGAGTCCATGTCGTCGAATTCTGGTCATCCTTGGAAGAAATAAAATTAAATTAGGAACACATCAACTTTGCCTAAAAAGGCCGAGCGTTAAGAACCTTACTTTCCATTGTTGTACTGGCTCGACTCGTTTTTAAATATTTCTTGAATCAAATCCCAGAATTTAAGTCGACTTCTCAATGGTTCCAGCATATGTTCCGGACGATCCTTCATGTACAACCAATTTATGTCTCCAGTGTGAATCTCTTGACGAGAAAGAGGGGTCCATGTAATATTTCCCCATATAAACTGTGGATTTCTAGACAAACCATTAAAACAAGCTGAAATTGACTATGACACCGTTGGCAAACGATTCATTGGTAGAATAAGACATTGTACCCATATGTGGCAAAATTTGTCCACAAGCGAACAAAATAGCGAGATACGAGTTCCGGCAAAGATCCGGAGGGGAATGGAGGATAAATGTTATTATTAAATAAATACTGGAGTTCATCTGAATGTCCAACTCCTGTTACCAAACAAATTCAAGATTAATTAGCTGGACTAGAATTTAAAGAATATGTAGGAGAGGGGACGGCATGCCTTGACATCCTTACCGATTGGACTAGTATAGCCGTAATTGAATATCTGTGACCAAACTCCAGGGTACGCCAACACTGCAGTAAAGACCGGTGCATATCTGGCATGGTACAGTGCATGTCTCTTAACAGAACTCATAATAAAGCTGTCCGAATAGACTGCCGTCAAGTTCTCAAAGCTCTCTTTACTGATTATATTTTTAGGACCGAAATAGAAATCCCGGATTGCGGTTGAGATGAAATTTTTCGTCCCGTCCGATACTTTTTGTCTCCGGTAATGAAAAGCGGTGGGGGCGACTTGGAGCCAGTCGTCGCTCAACTCCTTCAGCAATGCTGGACTCTTTTGTACCACTGGGGAAAGCAATTAAGAAAGATATTATTGATCACCTTCCCCCAAATTTACTCTTTTGGAAAGGCGAGGGAATAAGGGAAGGTAAGTTTGGGAGTAGGTGATGGTGCGGTCAAAAATAAAAACAACGGGTTTACAAAATATATAAATGGTATGAAAGTTACAAGCGGAAAAGCGGAGAAGCCCTTCGTCTTTTGTAAGGGTCATGATCAGAGGTGATTTTTGAAATCGACCTTCTCGGAGGAGTTTTTCTGGAGATTCGGTTAAGAAAGGGGGATATTTTTGATGTCCATAGTGCCTTTCAAGGGTTGGAGTGAAAATAGCTTTCTCCGTGCGTAAAATATTTCCTTCCTAGAATAGGAATAAAATTAGACTCCACATTTTCATTGAATTAATAGAAAGTAAATCATTCAACAAGCAACTAACGTCCAGGACCTGCTTACCTCAAAAATACCATCTCGAATATCAGCCAAAGGAAGTTTTTTGAGGCAGTCGACCATTTCCTTGGAATTTTCTGTTGTACACCCCAATTTTTGAGCGAATTTTTTCGTATCCGAACTCAAGTCTGCTGTGAAAGACCTTACGTTAAGTGCCGATCCACTTTGAGCGATAGCGTACTTAAAAAGTCCTAAACAGTGTTCATTATTGCTAAGAAATCTTTGGTTAATTTATCAGAATCGTCTTAATTGTCTATAGGTATTTTACCTCGGCTAAGTGGAGATAGTAAATGGAAGGATACAGAGGCACCACCAGAAGACTCACCCATTATAGTTACCTTATTCCGATCCCCACCCAAGTAATTAATATTCTTCTGTACCCACTGGAGTGCAAGATTTTGGTCCTTGAGCCCCATATTCCCAGGAACCACTTCATCTCTAGTGCTTAAGAACCCTTTATACAAATTTCGTGGATAAAGTCAGTTCAATTTAGAACCACATATTAGGCTACAGTAAACTTGGCCAGCTAATTTGAAATAAGCAGCTTGGACATACCGAATGCACCTATCCTGCAAAGTCACGATTACTATTATCCCAATGTTGAACGTAGTAGAGAATTTTAAATAAATGTAATGTTAATTTTTAGATGTCGGTCACCTGTAATTAAAAGTCACGAGGACTACGTCCTCGTCCATGAAATACTTTGGACCAGAGTGGTCTGAGTAGCCCATTAGGAAACCACCCGTCTCAATGACCACAATCACAGGGAATCTTCCTGTGTATGGCTAGAAGGGATATCCAAGATTACAGTTATAATTTAATACTATTTTAAAATAAGGCCCCTCACTAGTAGTAACTTACAAGGGCCGTGAAGACATTAATAAAAAGACAGTCTTCAGATCCCATTTGTTGAGGTGTTTGACTATCTAGAACATTCACTTGAGCGCACCGTGATCCAAATGTCGTCGTATTTTTGACACCCACCCAATCGGTCGAATGTTTTGGTGGCTAGATGGTTTTCAAAATAAATAGAAATTTTTTAATTGCTTACATGTGGGATGTTTTTAAGAATGATTTCTGCGACTAACCTCGAACCTTTCCGGAGCTAGAGCGTAAGGTATTCCCAAGAAAGCTTTAAAGGGTCGGCCGTTTCTTGAGGTCATGTAAACTCCTCGAATAGCTCCATTTGCGACCTTGACAATTGGTCCGATTTCCGTTGGTAATGAAATTCTAATAAGGAAAGAGTAGCAAAATAATTTCAGAGCCAACATTATTGAAAATTCCCTAAAAGACGTGAAAATGTTTGTGGAGGAATTGTGTTTGTAAATTAAGTAGTTTGAGAATAAGACATTGCCGTAAAAGAAGAAAACAAGATTTACAAACAAACTTATAGTCCATGTTAATCATCTACAACTAACAATGATTAATTCTAAGATATGCAAATCACTCCAAGAACAGATAATATAAGAGAGGAATTAATGGATACTTACACTCCAGGTTTTACTGTCACAATCTTCCAGACTCCAGGTCTTATATTAAATTAACATAATCCCAGTATGTGGGTGATTAAGTTTATTAATCATATTACAGATATATCTCCATTATAAATTTCAGTTCAGAGTCCATGAACTTACATATTTATTGCTTATCCGATCTTGACCATTTTTTAGGCCATTCCATTCTGCCCGGAGTTACCATTTTGATTTAGATTTTGTTGATTTATTTTTAAAAAATCCCGAAATTTCCCTATGCTCAGATTCAACTGTTACAACAGCTATAGCCCAAAAATTGAAAAAATTAACAAACACGTTCTATAGAAATTGTGCATTACTGGTGACTTTTTGTTATCATTCATGACATATTTGAAGCAGTCTCATGAATTCCAATTTACAGGGCTGTCGATTTTTCCTTTTCAGAGACATTTAACTGAAAAATGAAAATAAATTAAATACATGAAAATTGATTTTTTTTCAAGCCCCCTGCAAAGATGAAAGATAAGAAAAAAATTTAAATATTAAAGTAAATTCAGGTAGTGTTTCACTTTGTTTGCTGTCTAATTCAAGTTGGGCTCGTGTTCAAGTTGAACTTTCATACTCAAGCCCTCCAGAAAAGAAGCGATAAGGCAGATACTTAAAAACCCACAATTTCCACCTGAGTCCTTCATTCAACTGGTGTGTTAGACATAAAAGTAACGACTCTCATTGTGTTGACAGTGTGTGGGCCGTGAATTCCAAAGAAGCAGATGGACACAAAATTCTTTTGTATTTAAGTTTGGGTGGTGGGCAGAATTGTTTGATGTCAATGGAGACCTGTGAGAAGTTGGAGCACTCAATTCATCAAGGAATAAAAAAGTAGCGGCCTACTTCCTAGTAATTACTTGGTGACATCTGATCTCCCAGCCTTCACAGATTATGAATACCCCACGGCTTCTCCAACACGGACGACCGAGGCGGGGAAACGTTGGTGAATGGTCCAAACTCTCTCATTCATATCTCATCTCTCCAGAGTCCCCATAACTCTTTGGAGGATTATCAAGTCCATGTCCTTTGTATAAAGAGACTCTGAAGACTAAAAGTTATCCCGAACAGAGGAGAGGAAGATAGGCTCTGTTGTGATACACGGAAGTGGTACCCGGGATTGGGTTAGATACCGGGTAATGGTAAAACGGGATCTGGTTCACATTTTCCCTACTTTCTCTTACTTTCCTCTCTTCCCTGTTCAACAGAGAGGAATTTTTTTATGTCCTTTTAATATTTATTCTTTCTTTGACTTTTATGAAAATAACTCTGGAGGGAATAGGATAGGAATCTTGGGTGGATTTAGGGTCAGGATGTTTAAGAGATTGCTAAAGTTCAATGTGACGATTTACGGTGAGAATTTTCTGGTAGTGGGTGCGGGTATAACTTAGTTTTCCTCTCTCGTTTTTGTTATGACTTTTAAAGAGTTCAATTTATTTTATTATGAGAAGTAGTTGTTGGCAAAGTTGGCAAATTTGATTTGTACATTTTATTTTTATCAACAAAAACTTTTTAAATGGTTAAAGTCTTGGCATGATCTCCTTTAAAAATGAATTCAATTTTCGTGTGAACAATAGTTCTCTATTGGTATGGCTGTCACCTGTCGATTAAGCTGTTTGTAACATTAGGCAAGAAACTGAGTAAACTAATGAAATCACAAAAAATCAAGCTTTTGCCTGCGAACTGAGACAAAAAAATTTCATCATCAAATATCTTGAACATTTACATTCGAAGCATCCAGTCCAGTGCTTTATGAACAACGAGTCTGTTGTTTTAACTTTCAGATAACTGTCCCACTCATTCATACTATTTCGGAGAATAGGCCCTATATAGCGTGTCTGTTGAATAAATTTGTTTGGGATGAATTATTTGTTGTTTTAGATGTCTCACAGAGAAGGGATCCGAGTTTAATCCTTGAAACTTGAAACTTGCGATTACAAAGACCTTGATCATTCCAATTAAGCCGGATGTTTTTGTACTTTCGGTTGCGGTTTGCAATTTACTTTGAAGATTCGTGCTTGTGGACTTCTGTCAATAATGGGAAACATGACAAATCTATAAATGTAATCCAGCATCTTCTCAACTCAATCTATTTCCTTTGTCCATTTCAATGAGGACGTTTCTACTGGCACATTTGAGTGAGGTGCAGCTGTAAACTGGAGTTGTGATTCCATTAAACATGAAATAATATTAAGTACCTGAGTTATTGGTCAGTTCAAGGTTTGTTTTAAGACCTTATCTCTAATTTGAAAATACTAGTTACTTTATTGCATCTGCTTCGTTTTTTTTCAAGTTCAAAAATTCCCTTTGTGGGGACGGTGAATATGTTTGCGATAAATGTCTACAATATAAATCTCCGAATTGAAATGTCTGGCTCTTGTAACGAGTCGAACTCGCGAAATTTATGCCTGCCGACAAATATGTCTCAAATCATTGTCAATTATCAATTTGAGACTTTAATTTCTAAAAATATGGGAATTTAATTTTTTTAAATGTGTTTGAATTTTGCGGATTTAAGTCGTAGCAGCCAAATTTTAAATTATGTTCAATCAAGTAAAATTAAGTTACACATATTTAAAGACATTAAAAACAAATTAAACTAAAAGTTTTGCTTTCAAAATTAAAGTCTAAAATTTATTATTCAGACATACATGCTGTCATGCATAATTGTCTTGCACATAGTTCTCTTGGCGTCGCTCTTGTTTTGTGTAAATTTGTATATACTGAGAAAATTAAAGATTAAAAGTTTTCACTAAATAAAATTAAGTATTGAGAAATTGAGTCACAGCAATTTGGCTGCTTTTTGTTGTACATCACTAAAGTTTCAATTTCAAATAACAAAAGGAGCACGAGATTGAATGTTTGTATGCACCACTTCAAAACCTGATACGTTGTTCAATATAACACACAATTGATTAACTGTATCATTCTGTCCTCATAGACGTTTCAACACCTTTGGCTAAACTGAATAGCCTTTGACAATGAGTTTAAATAGCAGTTACAATTCCTCCAATTTCTCCATCCAAACTCATCCGTTGATCATTCAAATTAATAATTAGGATAGACTTTACATAAACTACTAAATCAATATGTCTATAAAAGTATAAAATAAAAAAAATGGTCGAACGAATAAAAAACGAAAATAATAATAATAAACCACTGCAAATTAGCAGATACCCTAGAGACCTTAATAAGCATCGAAACATCGGACATGGAATTTTAAAACTGACTGAAGTAAATTTGTGTCATCTATGAAATTGATACATCGATAGGAATCGGATAGGATTCCATTAAGTGTATTAATATTTATAGCGAAAATAACCCTGTGTGCCCGACTACAGCAGTGAAACGCAAAACTGGTTTCATCGTCTCCCACACGTAAAATCATTGGTTAAACTTTTAAAAAATCCACCAAGTTCCACGATTAAGTCGTATCAACTACCTAGTAGGACATACTGGAACGTTGAACATTGAACATTGAACTTTATTGCCTTGTCGATTTCAACACACGATACAATACAAGTATTAAACAATGTAGCTAATTTGAATGAGAAACCCTTTGGAGAAAAGTGTGTTGGGATCGTGGGGGATTGAGAAGGGAAAGTCCTAACAAGAGCCTCTCACGCTTGCTTACTTACCTACATGACGTTGCTCCCAAAAATGTCTAATGCCATTATAAATAGTTGGTCTAGGCCGACTATATTGGGAACACAAAAGATTTTGATGGATCTGATGGCAGGATTCAGATTTTCTGACTTGCTCAGCCATCCGTGACTATCGTCAACTTTGGTGGGAGTCTCCTCCTCCGTTTGTAGTGCGTCTCTCCTGTAAAGGACCGTAAAATGTCCTGAGCTGGCTGAGCTCCTTCGCAGAGTTCTCGCTAACTCTCTCTCGGAGTTCAATGGGCCGCTTTGATGACATGGTAAGGAAATGAATAGTTGTCACTGAATCCTCTCCTTTGAAATGACGATGACGGAAATGAGCTGCAAACGAAGCTAGGGATGATGGTTTGAGGAGATGAGATTATTAAGGAGGTGTGTACGAGATACAATCCCCATGGGTCCCCACCCACACCACCGGTCTTTATGAGCTGAGACTAGACTTGGCTTTGATATAAGGGATAACTTCAACTTATCATTTCAACAATCACACCATCTAATGACTCAAAATCTGAATTAATCACCTTCCCTTTCACTTTACATTTTATTCCTTGTCACTCATAGTCAAATTCATTATACAGCTCACTCTGTTTTTTCCACACTTTTGCTTTATCGAGTGTGTTTCCGTTCCTTTGCTTTAAACTGAATGTGGGGCTCGGTAAAAGAGGTTTGTACTCTTTGGAAGCCTACTCGGCAAAAATAAAATCCCCGTATGCCGCAAAACATGAGCCGCGTTCAGAAAATATCCCCGGATCCAATTTGCATCTTATGCATTTTTAAAGGAGCAACAAAAACCTATCCAGGGTTGGTAATAGCATTACTTGTATCTTTTTCTTAACTAAAATGCGACTCTTTGAGACTTTTGTATAAGATGGAGGACACATGTACTCATGTGTCTCTTTATTGGGATTGGTCTAAATGGAGTTAGTTTGAGACATAATTTTGGTCCACATAGTTACTTGAGTATATACTCCCACGCTTTATCTACTATGTTCATCTTTGGCTCTGTTGTGCCAAAGTGGAGTTTGCTAAATGGGCGGAGAAAGGGTTAGGTCTTCATTGTAGTTGAGGGGACTTTTTATGAGCTTTAGAACGATGGTATAAAACCAAAAGGGATAAGTTGAAGACTTAGTTGATCGAAAGTATTAAAACATGATATTAAACTAAAGGAGATTGTAAATATCTTGAGGATCTCGTGTACTTGGAGCAGAAACTAATACCTGATCTATTCGACCCGTTTTGACCCGTTGTGACTCCCATTTCCCGTACATGTTGTCAGTCATACAGTTCAAGGGGAAATAATATTCTTCGGGCTTCTGAATTATTCAATTCTCCATCACCGCAATTTACTCCACCAGAATGCAACATCTCACCAAGCCTTTCCGTCACGTCAGCTCTTCCATTTCCAAATATCTGAACAAAGATTTTTTAAATGCTCGAATACACCCAACCAACTCGTACACGTGAATACTAACTTTTCGTCTACTTTTCTTTCAATTTTAGAATTGGAATAGGAATTTTTGTCTTGGAAGTGTTCAATTTTTTTTTTTGAAACTTACAAGTGGGTTAGTTAATTTAAATTTTTAAATCAGGAAAATAAAATAAATTTTGAACCTCTGGTTTCACATAACTTCATTTCTATCCATAGTACCACATATATAAGAAAATAAGCCGACGATGCCAATTCATGTCAATCGGCTTATCAAAATGAGATAAAAAAACATGTCAATCCCAAATCTTTCAATATAAATAAATAAATAAAGTTCAAAACCTGTCTCAAGCCGAAGTTCAAAATTTAAAGCTGCATAAACCAGGAATTTTTATTGAATAAAACTCTGATATACGATCCATGGGAAATCTGAACACCACCGTCCTTGGAGACTTAGAGTGTTTGCCTCACCTAAAATCTCTGATTTGTGTATTTGATGAGGAAGAATCCGCTCCAGGTTCTCAGATCAAAGTTTGAGCATAAACTTTGTAACTGTAGTTAGGGATTTCTATTACTCTAAAGACTCAATCACATCCAATTCCAGAGAGGATTTGCGGAGTTCTTGCAACTGAAATTAGTGTGAAAGGTTGAGGGATTTTTGCTATGCATTTCATCTTTGCATCTCCGGGATGGAATGTAAATCCTCTTGTTTTTCCCTGTCCAAATGGATGAGAAGCCGTCGACGTGTGGAAGAAGATCAATATTTTGTGCATGAGGCCAAGTAGGAAAGGATCCCTTCTATCCATCTTACATATATGAATCAATATTGCTATTCGTTTAGAGAGAGTAGTAAAACATTTCATATCTGATGATGGAGATGAATGTACAGAGGTGCCCCTTCAAAATGGCCCTTTTGTATTAGCATAATGAAGGTGTATATGATTTGATGATTCCATCATCGCCACAAAACAATTAGCCCGAAGCAATCAGAGCCCCTTTCCTTATGTTCAACGCATTAGGAGACCAATAATTTGTTACAACCATTGTGGACCAGGGCGTCCAATGAAGTCTGTAGTCAGAAGGGAATTAATTGTATTTTCCTAATTTCTGGTTTAAACTATTTCGTATTTAACGATCAAACCCTCTCTCTAGTCATTTCAGACTTCTTGAACGCAGAAATGAGGAGCTGTAGCTTTTGCTATTTTCACCGGCTTCTTTCTTTGCTGAGTTATTGGCATAAAATATGAATAGTTGCCCTTGGGAAGCACAGTGACATGACAACATCATTAGGAATAGTAGGATTTTCCGACAGGATTGTTTATGCTATTTGGACAGGCTTGGGACAAATGCGTTTCTATATTTAGTAGTGATGGAATATGTCATTCTATTTACTTTTAATGACCAATTAAATTTAGAATTGTTAAAATTATTTTTTTCTTCAAAATTTATTGTAAAATATTTCTACTTACCTTTTAAACATCCATGATAAAAATGGTCAGCACATGTAATGAGCTTGACACGAGAGAAGGGGAAATATTTATTGACTGTCTATTTCACGTGTTTGGGACGCGGTGCTTAAAAATCGTACTTAATGGGATTTACGAAGCTTTTCTAAATTGCTTTTAGCACAAATTAATGGAACTTAGCCATTCAGAATTGGATGGGGTCCTGGGAATTGAAATCGATATTAGTAGTACATCACAAGTTGTTTATATTAGTTCTTGTGATCTTTAGGACCCGAAGGGAAACGTCATACTACATGGCCCTTCTGCTTGCTTAAGCTATCATCTCAAGTGGAAACTGACGGTAAGCTTATAATCTGTTATAAAGGCTCTTTGCTCGATTATATGCCTCCGAGAGTAAATCTAGTGGTTTGATTTAATAAACCCTTTTATATAGTCTCTACATTTCCCCCCTGTCCAGAGTACACAAATACAAATATTTTAGCTCTAAAGGAATATTAGCAACCACACACTGCCTGACCATAATCTAATAGCCTACTCGTTGCTACAACTCACATTGGATTCCGAGGAATCCTCTACAAAGATTAATCTCTCTTATTCTGCTAACAGTTTATATGTTTATAACAGGATACCTTCGTTTTAGTCGGAGGATTTGGAATCATAATCCTCCAAAGCTGGTATGTCACTTCAACCTAGTTCAGTTCTCCAGCCCTTTTTTCCTCTTTTTTCCTATGGGACAAATGGAAGACGATGTTGGCATTTGTATTGTATAGTCAAACGAAATCTATTGCTGGCTATAATAATCAAAGAGTTCTACTTGGATTATTTATTGGATTAAGTGTGAGCAGTGAGTAGTATGAGGGACCATAAGAGATTAGGATTCCATGTAAAAAGAGCTTAATTGCAAGTAAGAAGAGGATTTAGGAAATGACATAGGAAACGGAGCGTTTCCAACTACAGGCCAGTCTCCACAAATAATGAAGGACGATTTATAAAACAGTTCAATGCCGTTTGTTTGAAGAAGTTTGAGTTACTTTCGTCACCTAACCCTGGATCGTCATCTTTTATTTAAGATTCTATTTCAAAATTATGTATTCAATAGATGCTCTTTTTTTAAACCTTTTTTCTAAGACTGTTTGCCAACTTGCTTAATGTAGTTCCTCAGTAGGATGAGAAAGTTTATGCACAACTAGATTAATTGGGAAATGCAAATTTTAATTAAATGAAAGGCTCACTCCCTCACTTTGAAGATTTGTAAGCTGTAAAGGGATGTTTGTGCAGGATTTCGTAAATCTTATAGCTTAGAACAGTAAATGTGAGCCCCGTGTTTGGGTTAGGGCAGATTTTGTAATTAAGTAAGATTATCCAATTAATTAATGTCAAGGAGAAACTATGGTTTCAAAATTACTTCAAGTATCTCTAGGCGATTCTAATTCAAGTACAATTAAAGTTTAGTCATTTAAACTTGTCCAGCATACCTACCTGAACTGATTAAAAAACCATTAGGGAGCATATAGTTTACAACCGTGAAAACAGGATTTATGAAAACAGGATTTATGAAAACAGGCTGCATTCAATACTGAGCATAAAATAGAGACACACTTACCTCATAGCCCATTCGTCAGGGTTCTCAGCTTTACCGTTGGACATCTCTCAGTCTGGCTGACGCTGATGGCCCCTCAAGACAGGAATTGTGTGCTTAGGGTCCATGGGTTAGAACCTTAGGTCAAGTTGTATGATAAAATAGGACTAAATAGGAACACGACCAATGACGATCGACAGTTGAACGTCCTTCAAAAATGATCTACGCTCCCCAAGTTTCTGGGTCATTTGGATCAAATTCTATTCTGAGAATGAATGATAAATTAGGGAAATGTTTGAGCTGCTTGATATTATGATAATATGATTATGATATTATGTTAGTAACATTAGGAGCACTGAGAGTAGGTCGTCTCAAGTTCTAGTTCTGTAATCTGTGCTTGTGTAAACGGGTTTTCTAAAGGGAATGCTCGTAAATCCTTAAAACAAAAGAAATCTCACCTGAAAGCTCGTGGAAGATTTTTTTTAGCAAATCCCACATAATAATAGACGGCGGAATCCTCATCCTCACAACGGAAAAATATTTCTATGAGATTTAATGTAAAAGGAAAAGAAACTAGAGCACTTTCTCTGTAACAGAGTCAGCCACTCGGATCCAAAGAATTTGTCAGGCGACGGTTGATCGTTGACAGCTTTGCTTATCCAAATTTGGCTTTGGATTTCAAGAACCGTTGAAAACAGCGTGTGACAGAAGGAGTTGCAATTGGAAGGGTTTCTGTGTGAAAGTCGACGGTTAAACATTTACTTGAAAATACGCTCGACAGACTTGGGCTGCAAGCTGGTGAGTTTCAAATGAATTTCGAGTGTGGCTAATTACGGGACGGAGGTTTTAATTCATGCAGAAAAATTATTTGCCTCCAGGGGATGACTATGGAATAATGTTACTACATCAACAAACGTTTAGCTGATCCCGGCCTCCACTATCTGCTCATTTATATTCAAGGATTCAGAGGTTTGCACATGCTGAAAAACAACGAGGACCTAAGTCTGGTCTGTGTCGTCCAAGAAATATCTTCTTGCTACTTTTGACTACTGTCATTAGAGAATTACGAGAAACTCTCGTTTGACAAACGGGAATAAGTCAAGTGGCTCATATGAACTTTCTCTTGTCTCGAATATCTGCTTCTGTACTTTGATTGTAATTTAATATCCGTCCATTGCCCTGTAGGCTCAACCCCTTCGCCTCTAATCATCGTCGGATGGTATGGAGAGAATTAGGATTTCAGGTCCCGCGTCCATACCTGGGCAAGCACCACCGACTACTACCTCATGCTCATCGACCACGAACAGATACACCTTGTGAATAATCATTTTCTAGGAATGCCGGCATAGCTTTGTCGAGTACTCAGGGTCACCCCCACCAGAGACCGCACTGACCTTGGACGAACAAGAGACCCTCAGTTGTCTGCTCCGTTATGGTCTGGCCTCGTCTCTTTGAAGGGAAAACGTGGAGTTTCACGGGGACTTTGCCCATTAGAGAGGGATCCGACGAAGCGAAGGCAATAAACCTCTTCGCAGTCGATTGTCCTTTCTACCGTCCCAACTAATCTTGCCAGTGTGACTATATGTCCCCTAGACCATGTAATACAATTGACTCCCCCATCAAAAAGCCAACTTTCCAATCATCCCCTCCTCCCTCATGTGGAAGGAGAAAGTAGACGGGGGGAAATGCACTTTACTTTAATTCCAAAAGTTGGGTCCGGCTGTCTCGCATCTTCAATTCTCAACTTCAAGATGGAAATGCATAGAATCAATGGAAGATTTGTTTCAAAAAAATTCCTACAATCTTGCATTTATGAACTTACCTTTTTTGTCTCGTAAAAATAAATTTAATGAAAAAAACAATAAAATTCTTCCCTTGTTTCAGTCGTGTATTTGACATTGATTTTTTATTTTAAAATTCATATGGACAACAAGTGGACAAGCATATGCTTGACGTGGTTCATACAGTTAGTTCACAGGTGAGTAGGTACATTTTTTTTTTTAGAATTTCCATGGAATGTAGTTCAGCGTTCACTCACACCGTTTCTTATAGCCATTGAACGTCAATGGTTCAAGAGAGGTCCTCCACATAATATTTTGTACAAGAAACACTTGAACGAGCATCTTTGTATACGTTTTAATCTAGCGTTTAAGTAATATCTAGATTAAATTATCAACATGCTCCTCCAATTATACTCACACTGAATATCCTTGTAAAAATATCCTCCACAAAAGTTTTATCCCATTAAAATTGATTAACATTCCAATGTTTCCACTAATTAAAATTATTCTTATGTCTATAGACAGCTAACACGGTTTTGACTTTCACCCACAATGTAACGAGTCTCAGATACACTTTTGATTTTTGGCAGATCCTTTCAAATCTTTTTTTGATTAAGAGTATCAAGTACATATCGTATCTTACTATTTCACATTGTTACACCTAGCCATTGAGTAAGAGAATCTAAATAAATCTATGCACAACAATACAATACCCACACGATCAACCAAATCAAACCCCAGTAGTCACATTGTAAAGAGAGGTCTGATTGCGCTGCATGAACGAGGACTTGGTCAAGTGGTGATGACAGGGAGGGTGTGGATTACAACACTTGGGCAACAACTGCTGAAAAGCTCGTCGAAATTTAACATTCAGTGCGGCATAAATGATTGGATTCAAAGCAGAGTTGGACGATCCGAGCCATTGGGCAATCGGAGTGGCAATAGATAATAAGTTATCCTCCCAAGGGCTGAGAGGACTTCCAAGTTTGATCCTTGCAAATAAAATGTAAAGGGGTAGCCAACTAAGGAGGAAGACGAGGACGACGACGATCAACATCTTAAGAACTCCGATCTTGGCCTTGTGATGGATCTTCTGGAGTGTGGCGACAGAGTCGGTGGGGACATTCCGGTAAACAACTCGAACCCAGATGAGGAGATAACAAAAGGATATCACAGTGAGGGGGAGGAGGTAGCATATCACGAGGTTCCCAATCAGGAAGTACAAGTCCCCATCCAGCTGCTCCGGCCACCTCTCCAGACAGAACTGGACAGTCGGGTAATTTTCCGGGTCAGGGGTGACCAGGTCAAAGTAGAGGGCCCAGGGAAGGGCGAGGGTGCAGGAGACGCACCAGATGATAAAGATGATCATCCTCGCCTTCCGCCGCGTGAAGCCGCCACCAAGTGGAAACCAAATGGCCGAGCATCTACAACAAGAGAGGGAGAGATGTCAGTAAATCCTTAATGGACTTCCTTCGTAATCAATTCCCCTCATTTCCGACGGCTCCTTTAATAACAAATTACCCCTCCGATGGATTCCTATCCTATTTGTTAGCATCTACAAAATACTCGGGCTATCTCACTATGCTCATCGGCTATTATTTCCGGTTAATCTCTTAACTTGACTCCACTTGGTAAGATCAGGCTTGGGTGCTCAGCACTGACTTTTCCTGTCAAATAAATTGGCACAATGGTCTACTTCTTGGAAACATTTTAGGAGTAAAGGTTTGGTTGGCTCTTAGTTCAAGAAACTGGAAAGTTGGGCTAAATTGTCTTGATATTCACAAAAGTATTTTTTATTTATTTTAAGTACACCTCTGCGTAGACGATTTCAATGAATGTAGAGAAAGTTTAAAAAAGCAAAACTTCTATTTCCGTTTAAAATAAATTTTTGCTCTTTGAGTTGAATATACACATTTAGGATTGTTATCGTAGCATTGAATTAAAATTCACCAACACTGGGCTATAATTTATTTATAGTAGATTAATTAGTTTCTCTTAAATCATACACCCCGTTTAATAAAAATTATATGCCTTTCAACCGGAATTTTCTGAAATGTTATTTTATGTTAAACTTTGACTTAGATTTGTAAAAAGTTTAACCCATATCTAATTGAACAGTTTGGTTTGAATGTCTATAAGGAAAGTTGAGACGTCTCAAATGTCGTATAAATAATTTTTAGTTTCAATGACTTTAAACGATACATTAAATCATCGGAGAAAGTTGTAGGTCGGTCAAAATGATTTTGCTCTTCAAAGCGAAACAGAAATGACAGGATAAAGCAACCCGGAATAACATCGCGGTAGAAAATAATTTTTTTTAAACGGGTCAGTGTTTGAAATTTAAAAATCCAAAATTTTCTTTCCAAGTTAGTCTAAAAACTTTTTACCTCGCGACTTAATTTTCAGCAGACATACATGCGTCACGAGTCCTAAATATTTGGCCCGAACAAGAACGTCTTAGACATAAAGCCCGTCTCCCATTAACATAATAAGACCTACAGAAGATAGATGAATAGAACTTCTTCCACTTAATATTTGAATACTCTAGTCTCTCGTATTAGAAAGAGTAAAATTCATAACTCACAAGTGCATCTCCCTAATAACTTGGGAGTGTATTTTAATTTGAATGAAACTCTAAATTTCTAATCCATTTCTCAGGGAAAGAAAAGAAGCCCTCGAGGTTGAGAACTCAATTCGTAATTTGAGTTTTTCTAAAAGAGTGACGGGATATGCGGCTCTTGCTCCATTCTTGCTTTCCTACGTGTTTGTTTGCCGTAGATGAAAGTAAAGATAGAAAATTGGGAGCTTTGGAGTCTATTCATCTTAAAATGATGTCAATCATGTGTCGGGAAAACTCTGTATCTCAAAGTTAAAGTCGAGCAAATGTTTTTACAAGGACTTTTCTCAGCGTTTGATACTCTCCCGATCTATCATTTCTTTGTACACGGACAACAAATACGCGTTTCAAAAGGAGTTCTTAAAAGGTAAAAGCTTCATAAACAGGTGGGTTGGGCTGCTGGGAGATGAATTTCCGATTCTTCCCATTTCATTCAACTCGTACAATGAGTGCGTCACCACTTCGTAAAAAATACTATCCGCCACCACTTCCGAGAAAATATTTTGAACTACAAATTCCAAAACAACAAGCACAATAACATCATTTGCTTGGAATCTGCTTTTATTTTCAAACTATTCAACAGTCACAGTTTACAAGTACAGGAATGCGTTGTAATACAAAAGAATAATCAAATCCCATCCTAGAAGACGCTTGGGTTGAGTAATGTTACGCAATACAGTAAAGCTATATAATTCAGAGTAGTACTGGAGTAGTTTATGCTACGTAGTATAAAAAGAAGGACACGACAGGCATATTGGAATTCCATGCACGTGACATAACTCAATTTTTCGAAATTATAAATATTCGAAATTCCATTTGACAATTCGAAATTGAAGTGACCTGCGTTATCTAGTGTCTTCTCTACTTGGTTATATCCAGGGGTGTGAAAAATCTAATAAAAACGTGGTAGTGTGTTTAAAAGCCGCGTCGCTTGGCTCGTTTCACCCAGCCGTGCTTATTCGTTAGCGAGGAAATTGTGCTTGAGATCGTGCATTTTTGGAATAAGAATAACAAGTGTAAAAAAAATACTAACTAGGCCAAAATGTTAGGGAGCAATAGATTTGTATCATTATGGTAGGTAGGGATGGTTTTGTAGTCTATTTCCGACGCCTAGATCAGCTCGTAGTTATTAAGTCAATTCATGGAAATGCAAAGTTTTCATATCTCGAGTTGAGTATGGAGAAAAACACGTTGTTATGGACTAGGAAATATAGAACAAAATAAAGATAAGTGATCGCCCATGCATCCTTTCCCCATTGAGCAAGAAAAATGGGCTGATTCTGAACTTTTTGAGGGAAGATATCTAAATTACTGTAGAGAAAAACTCGGCTGCTTTCTCTTCTTACAATTTCTTGGCTACTACTAATACTACTACACTATTCTACAACTTCTCCTCAAAACTGAGGGGATCCATGAGTTGCATCTGTAGTGCATAGATTATTATACAAGGAAATGGGAAGTGGGATTTTAGGATTTTAAAATCTATTCATAATACCCAAGACCCGTGGTTCTACAAGGAATCTCATTTGGACTCTGAGAGGTCGTAAACAAGTTGAAGAGCTTTGTGATCTATGAACGCCCCTTCCTGTTTATTAGCTCGCCCTATCAAAGATAGAGGTGCGAGCTTATGACCTAGGAGGGGCAGAAAACTTTGAAGCCGATTAAA
>JAQFYM010000303.1:0-81130 GCA_034694785.1 Agrenia bidenticulata
AAACACGAAATTAACACAGGACAGGACACCGCAAACACACACACGCACACAGGTCATCAGCTCTTAATGTTTAGATTATGACAAAAGTATGTATACATAGAACACACTCACAGAGAGAGCATGATTAATGAAAGTGAACCACTAGGACTAACAACAACCCAAAGATGAGGATTCATTCCGATTTTAATGAATTTAGTCCACCATGTTATTTAAATTTACCTTCTCCACATTCTCTCTCTCTCTCTCCAGCAGTTTCCAGGGAAATATTCAAAATTCCAGACTTGCTCTTTTAATCATTTAAAAGAGGTTTCAAATCCTATCCCGAACCCCTTCAATGACGAGCATTGGCTAGGAAACTGTGTGTCCATCGTTGAACGTGGCGCTCAGACCAAATCATTCAATGCTAAGTTGCATACTGCCTCAAATGTACTGCACTCAATGAAAAAGGTTACATTTACTTTACTGACGTGACAGCGATGCCCGTTGTGACGGTTCAAAGGGCTTTTTGTTATGTGCATGTATTCCAAGCGATGTCCGATATACCGGGCACGAATGGCTACAGTAGGAAATAATAAGATTTAGATTTCGTATTTACCAAGACTTTTAAAATTCGGGTGTTTACGATTTTTTATAAAAGAAAATTGTTTTTTTTCACGTTGACTTTTTTTGGTCACCCGGGTTAGAGGAAAAAAGGCAGTGGTGGTGTGGATTTCGTCGGAACGTGTTTTCATAGGAGTTGGGATCTGGAATTGTGTATTTTTTTTTGTTTCTGAAGAGATCTATTTCGGGGTGCTACTTATTGCCACTGCCGGTTTGGCTTTTGTTTTTGGCCTTAGCAAGTACAAGCTGGTTCTAGTCATACATTTCTAAACATGGGAACACAACACAACATTTTCAGTTCTAGTGTAACAAAAACCCGCTTCTTTATTAACTAGTTACAATTTCAAAGATAATAACTCGTTCAATTTTAACCCGTTTTAACAATAACAAACTTGTCACTAAGCCCTTCGTATCGTTCATCGTGTTAATAAAAGAATATCAAGACTGGAATGATTTTCCTCGTCCCGAGTTGATTTTCTGGATTAATATTCGGGTTGAGTTGGAGTTGGAGCTGGAATTCTTCATTCCCGTCCTTTATGTAAGTGGAGAGAAGTTTTGAGTATTTTTTTAACAGTTTAAATAAGCCCTGTGAGTTGGAATTAATATTTTGAGGCTCTGTTAATAATAAGAGAAAGTAGAAATTTTTTAATACCTGATTTGAAACTTTGATGGCCTACTTACTGAGGTGCTTTGGAACATTGGCCCTTGGAGCTATAAACTGATCAATGAAGATGGATCATTTCTCATCAGGGAGAATGTGTTCTGTGCCATTGAAAGCGGTGGAAAGATGTAGAAAAGGCTTTTAAGGAAATTGGCCTTAAAATAATGGAGGGTCGGAAGTTGAAAATAAAAATTATTACCCGGTGGGGTCATCCCTCAGTCATGAAGTGCGTGTGTCAAGCAATAATGGAAATTAAACCTGTAATCTTCCAACTTGACAACTTGAGAACTTTCCAACCTCATTCTCTTCTACATTTTATAGCAAGAAAGAATTCCCGTCCTCATCGACACATACGACAGTCTTATAGTTGATATACACACACAAGCACATAACTTGGGCTGAACAAGAGGGTCAAAATGTCCAAAGGGTTTTGTTGATAGTAAAAAAGTCAAGAGTTTTAGAGAAGCTTTCTAGGGTTCTGGCAAAAGGCGTTAAACTCAAAGTACTTGGACTCTATGGGGGCCATCAGTAAATTAAATTGCTTGGCATTACAACTTACAAGGGATTGGGGGCTTATCAGCATGGGCGTACTTTGGTCAAACAAACAACTGTCCGACATTCATTTAAAATTTAGTTTCAAATATGTTTCAAGTAAGTACAAGGCAACTGTTGTAAATTTTGATAATCAACACTTTTTACCGTACTTGAAAATGTGTACCTGCCATAATGTCTAAAACTATCACAATCTCTCTAATGCTCCCATCAATAAAGGGAATTGCGTGTGTGGATTTTTCCACTGTTGAATCAGGCGCCCAAGCTGCACACTGCCCCAAATGTTCAGCAGTTAATGAACATATAAATATAAATATGCATGTCTGACGTTTATGCGATGTCCATTACGACGCCACCGACAATGGCTACTGTTCAAACTCCACTAATTACCATTCCGTGTCTGTTGATATTTTTAAGCAAAAATGCTCAACCGTGTAACAATAGAAAATGTGACTAATTGTAACTTGAGCAGAGTACTAAATCCAAAGGAAAGGTTCCTTACAAATAGCCGGAAGTCGCTAGTAAAATTGTATAGCCATTTGAATGTTAAGTAAGTCGGTATTTCTCTTAGGTTCGAGTTGTAAACGTCGAGCAAGTGGTAAAGCTCGCTACGCCCATGTCACCATCCAAGTATTTACGTATACAGTCCATACTGTCTTGTAACAAGTCCAAGGTGGAAAAGGAAGAGTCAAAGGGCAGCAAGATTGATGACATCTTACCTTTTATTTTCAATTGTCCATAAAAAGAGCCTCTGGTCAGTGGACGTGGTTGGGACTATTGGGAGAGACGAAGCGTCCATTTATCTTCCTTCCAAATCTATTTGAAATAGAATAAATGGGCTTTTGGGTTTTTAGTCCACTTTGGGATCAAATAGTTTGGAATAAGACGGATTGTGTGTGAGGGGCTTAAAAAATTTAGATTCTCTATACCTCTGTCATATGTGAGTGTGTTGGACGTGTGGACTAGCCATTGGGGTGTCCCGGGCTCAAAAGACTTGTTCTCAAATGTTTTTATTTCTCCCCCAGGACAACTTATTGCCCCATCCGATAATTTTACTCCTCATAAATATTTACATGTGTTTTTGAATGGAAATCATCTCTTCTCTTTTGGCTTTATAAAAAAATGATAAAATCTCACAAGAAACTCTCTGACGGCTTCTCCAGTCAAGGGGGGCACAGCGAGCGGGGATCACTTTTTGTGACCACCACTGCCAAAACTGACTTGGCACAGCCAGAGCACGTGGATTTCCAAACTTAAAACACACATTTTATCTCCAAAGGCATTTTCAACATTTCCGAGTACGGATTTTTACCGTCTTTAGCTACTTGATGACTTTGCTAAAAAAAAGCCTGAACATTTCCAGCCCCTTGTCATATTTTGAAACAATGGAGTTTTAACGGGAGAAATGAATGGATCTTGTAAGACAAGAGCATGACATAAGGGCTTAGGCTTTTGAGGAGATTTCCTTCCTTAATTCGATGTGTTGGGAGTGTTGGGAAGTTGAAAAAAGAGAAGGATATTTCCCAGAGTTTATATGGAATGGATTAAGATAGTATAAATACAATAGATTTGCCCCTCAAGACAAATGTGTGTAGTTGTTGGTGAGGGTAGTGTATAATTAATTCGGGCTTCTTGGCAATTTGGGATTGTTGAGAGTCTGAGAAGAATGCAAGACTGCTTCTGTTGTTCCCGTTCAAATTAAGAGATGAAGAAACGCGGGACCGCAAGGGAGTGGAATAGTTTGCTGTGCGGTGGGCAAACACTGAAATAATGAGGGACAATAAAAGAGAAATCATTTTTTAATTAGTACAAAAACCCTTTGGAATGAATCAATTACGGAGAACGCATTCCCATCTATTTCATTCAAACTCCATCCCAGCTAAGTTTACATGAATCAAAGACCTTTGCCATTATTATTCTCATCTCTAGTCTAAGGCGTACATTTTACGCTTTATTAAACATAATCAACTATAAATTAAATACCTTTTCATTTGTAACATATATAAGCCATGTTTTTGGGATGTTTCCTCTTCTTCGGAGGGATAAATTCTACTACATAAGTCCCTACTACTCGGGCATATGGAATAGTAATGAGGAGTTCGAAAAAAATATATCCTTTGAGTTAGAGTCGGATTTTCTCCACTAAAAACATTAGTAAAATCCAAGTATGAATAATTTAAATTAACGCTTGATTCACTTTTATTTATTTTTTAATTCTAAAGCAAGCAATTTAGCTACAAGCTGCTTGGGGAAAATATCTGAAAACAGTAAAAATAAATACCGTGGTAGCTGTGTTAAAAAATCATAGAAACATAAAAATAGTTTTTTTAAAATTTTTTCAAAATAATAGCCGGTCCAAAGTGCCACATTTTCTCGATTTCTCGATCAAAGTCTGTAAATGAATAATAAAACCGATCCCAATACCAATCTACCAATACCAATTTTCTGGCTGGTGAAAAGAATGTGGTATGAAGAAGGGGTTATCTGGATCGTAGAGAAGGTGTATATCGGAATGTTATTCTTGTGTATAAACGATGTGAGTAGGAAGTTGTAGTAGTAGGAGTCTATGTTTGTTAAGTAGTGAGTGGGGTAAAGGATTGAGGATCGATATTCTCGAGTTCTTCCCTTAGTCGCCCGCGTATGTGGCAGATCCTTTCATTGTCCGTCCTCGACTGTCTCAACAAAACGGAGAAAGCAATTGAGAATGGAAATCACCTTGAGCAAACTACACACACACCAAGGAATCTCATCCGAAAAAAAACTGTGGAAAAAAGTGTACAAAAAACTCAACACTTACTCACCTTAGAGAGACCAATTCCATTTACACTACAAACGAAAACTTGGTTCATCAATAGATTCACACAGAGAGAGAGAGAGAAAAAAAAAGTTCAAAGGGAGCCCCCAATGTCAAAGCCCACCTCGCCTTCTCCGAACGGGAATGCAGTGACCGGGAATAATGTATGGAAAGGGGATTTTCATTCCTTATAATGCTCCTCAAACGATTCCACTTGTTTAGATAACTTTACGAATCACTTCAATCTCCATCCTTCTTTTTTGACACTTACTTCCCTTCGTACACACTTTGTTTAATCAGCTTGATCCAGCCTAGTCGATCCGGCAGTCCAAAACGAGGGGGCCTAGTCGATCTGGCCTAGTCGATCCGGCAGTCCAAAAGCATTTCCCAAAGTGTCATAGCGCCGGGACAACCAGGTGACGGTTTCGAATCCGTTTTTGTTTTTCACGTAGGTTATATAAATTCCGGGAGTGTTATCTGTGAACGGACCATGAGTTGCTGGACAAGCGGGTAACGTTTCCTGGTCAAGTTGTTATCTACGAACGGCTCGTGGAGAAGCGGGTAAGGTGTTTCGGGGGGTATGGACTTGATGTTATAAAAAATGTCCTTAGGATGGGCTCCTCTCCAGGTCCAAGTACAAAAGGTTGGATTAAAAGGAAGGGAAGACCTGGGGGATCATCTCTTTGTTATGCAGAAAGCTGATCTGTGTCTGTCCTGTTGTCTCCTTCCTTCTCCTCAGCTCTTTAATAGTTTACACACAGAGAGTAACAAAGGGGGAAAGGAAGCCCTTGAAACTCTCCCAGGCTCCTCTGTGTGGTCCTTCTTGAAGGAAAGCCAAGGGGGCAAAAAACATCTCGTCACACCCTCTAAGAGTGTCCATGGTGAGTGGGTTCCCTGGATAAGGTTTGCCAGAGCTTTGTGTGGAAATTGGAGTGTGAAATTCGAGAGAAGGTTGCTTATTGGGACGAGGGACTGGAAAGATTTACTCTGTCTTATTTTTTGAAAATATATAAAAGAGAAATATATTCCGTGTTGGGTTTTTTTTCTCTTCTTCTTCTTTTGGGAAAGTGACTGTTATTTCACCTTTCCCTCGTATTATGTCAAGTGGACCATGAGATGACCCACATTCCCACTCGATAACCCCCACTGCATACTCTTCACCTTGTGTAATGGAATACACCAGATGCACCTCTTTTCACTATTTATTCTAAACTGAACGCAGCACTACTAAAGCGTTTACTTCCAATCCTGTCAACGGATCCTACTGCAGACTGCAAAGAAGACGCTCATGGGGCTATTCATAGTTTATACGAAGTTCTTGAGATGGAAATATTCGACTATCTCATACTTAAGAAGTTCCATGATATTGAAAACACGAAAAAGGTGAAACTGTCGAAACTATTTTTATTGAAAAACAGAGGTTTCATAATTTAAAAAAAATCTAAAGTTTATGAATGGCTCCTTATGAAATCTTGTGACTTATAAAAGTTATAAAATAAGATCCTTCCTTGGATAAAAAAAATAACAATGAAGTCCTAGTAGTTTCATTAATCTTTTCTGTTGTAGAATTTAATCAATTTCCAAACTTGTTTACTCTTATCGACGATGAGACAAACCGTTCGGTAAGGGTGAGTTATATTATTTTATAAAAAAGTATACTCGACAAGTGGTACGGCTTTCGTTTAATATGTCAAGATCTGATCGATATCCACAATTCCACACGGATTTCCCTGATTCAACCCGCCCTTTACATAAGAGAAAGTTGAAATACAAGCTCCATCCTTTTATAGTTGGAGTTGTGAAACAAGCAGACAGACAGACGGACAGACATTTCTAGGTAGCTACAAAGTAGATAATTGGGTTCGTATGAATAAGCCTCAAATGTGTAACAACTCACGTTGGAGGAGTCTGAGAAAACCTTGGTTGATTTCTTGATTTTGAAAGCATTACTCGGTACATGTGGTTGAGGACTAGACGGTATTATGAATTCGGGTCAGGATGGACTCCGGCTTTAAATCCAGGCTCTCCCATCCGGGTCCTTTGAGAACTCACCCGGTTATTCGGATTTCGCACGGACACTGCACTCCAGAGTGCCCTTGCTTCCCACACCCTATCCCCTTAAAGGACATAAAAGACGCTTATGGAAATCATCTCTACAATCCTCAGCTCCTCTCACCATTTAAACTCTCTCCATTCTAATACCTTGTCCCCGTGACTTTTGACATCCCCTCCAGATTTTTAAATACCTCCATATAGCCACTATAGATTCCGGTCAGTATGGCCACAATATATCCACTCCACCTTCCAGGTCACTGGAGAGAGGATAAAAAATGACTTGGACTTGTGTTGTAGCCCATGATGGAATAGATCATTGTCATTGAGAGAGTAAGTAAAGTTAACAAGTAGGTAGGTTGTACGGCTCGTTAAAGGAGACATATAGTTAGACGGGGTATATTATTATGTATTACTGTTATTACAGTCGAGTCTGGAGAGATAGGTAAAGGAGTTGCAATGATTTCCTTGCACCAGAGAGACCCGCCGACACACACTCCAGAAACTCAAGGCGGAGAAAGCATTTTTTTCCCTTCTTCTAAAAGTTCCCTAAAATATATTCTTGGTCGGTGGGGGTGAAGAATGTGAGGATCAGTCCAACTCTTCATGTTTTATTCAACAAAATGGGCATACAGAAATGACTACTAAGTTAAAGTGCACGGAAACTCGGAAACTCTGAAACTCTTACTTCCTTGCCTTCCAGGGCCGTAGCCTTCCGGTGGGGTCCTAATACAAACAAGGGGCCTTCAGTGCTACAGACTAATTTTAAACGTTAATTTCCCTGCCACTGAACCCCCTTGGTGTATTGAGTTTGAACGTGAGGGCGGAGAAGGGGCCCCTACGCCCCTGTTTCAGTTCCTTCAAATCCATGAACATGAGATTACAAAGGTGATTCTAGCCAAGACATTTTCAACTGCGGAGGTGTGGCCCATCAAATTATACTTTTTCTTTAAAGGGTCATTCCACCGTCCCCCCTTTACTATTTATATTCAATTACATTTAGTCACCAAAAGGTGGCCAAGTTTATTCATCGACGTTTATTCGATAAGATTCAAATCCCTCCTTGTTTTATCCCCTGTGAGGCAGGATGTCGAGAGCATTTGGATGTGAACATGCTAAGCCTGTAAATCCCTCGGAGCTAACTATGCCAGGAGGTTCTCTTGATTTTTCTCATACCCACCAGGGCCGTGTATTTCGAAAACCAGTGGGAACTGGGTGATGGTAGTAGTGATGGCCATTTCCTTCTGATTTGCACACGATTTTATAGTAATCTATCCCTTCACAGGGTTTAGAAGAAGCTTATGAAGCCTGAACTGGATAATCTATCCTCTTACTGAGTAAAACTTTTTTAAATTGCATGTGGAATTCATAGTTTTGACCCCTGGTGGTCTCTACAAGTGCATGGGGAAAATCAGCGTGGGTGGACTGCGTGTCTCTAATTCTCAAACCTTGACAAGCTTTATATTTTTGCAAAGGGGCCTCTTGATGAAGAATTAGTAGAGAAATGGCTAGGCACACGTATTTTGAATTCCGAGTATCTAAAGTTTCCTTAGCATTTCCTAGGCCCTTTGGAATCTGAGGGATTTTGTGGAGCGAGTGGAGTGTGTCTTTTTTGGTTGAGTATTGATTGTGAAAAGGGATTTGTCCTCGTTGGTGTGCAGAGTCTTGGGCGTATTATGAACTTCGTAGTCCGTTCTTTGTTCAAGAGGAGTTGTGTGAATATTTGAATTGAGATTCAATGGCAGTTTATGTGCATAGATAAGGCGGAAGAGTCGGAGAGGGTAGCCAAGTTTGAAATGAATGAAATGGAGGCCCTCTCCTATAGAGTGGGGCTAATACCCGCATCCACCAGGCCCTTACAAGCAATAATGTCAACTGGCAGGGTGCGGAGATAGATCTCTTCTCCAACTCGGATAAGCGAAGTCAACGAGACGGAATAAGACAAGACTCCCAAGATATACAGAATCTCTAATAATAATAATACCACTTCCCCATACAACTTAAGGAGATTGCTTGGAATAACTACCTTACAATCCTACTACTCAAATTCTGTTACAGCACCAGCTCACTACTCGTCAATTACAGGAGCGTCCTCTGGGTGACCAAGTCCCCCCTCTCTACCCTTTTCTATGAGAAGTCAAGGGCAGAGAAAGCTTCCACTCTCACCTCTTGAGGTTGTGAGTTTAAAGGGAAGGCTGGGCGGACGTATCAAAAAGTCCTGAGTAGAGATTCTTGTTTGGCCTGGAGTGTATGTAGTTGAAGGGAGAAGCTGATGGTAAGGATTTTGATGGGAGTCTGTACGGGATTTGGGATTTCGTTGAGAATGAGATGTTCTTCTTTGGGCTCTATATAATTTATAATCATAAGAAGTTGTAAAAAGGGGCCAAGAAAAGGGCTCAAGAAAAGTTATAGGGAATGGTCTTTGAAATAATGGGCTCAGAAATGATAAGGGGGGATATGGCTAATGAGCTAATAGAGCTTTGGCTGCTAATTAGGTCGGTGATAGGACCAATTGTCTCCCCGAGGTCCCCAGACCCGGCTCCCATCTCCGATTTAAATCTTTACACTCCGATTCACAACCTTAATTAATTTACACTCCTCAACACACTCTTTTCCAACTTAAATATCAAAAATCAATCCCATCATCCTCTCTTCCTATTCCTCTCATAATTACATTTACAAATCAAATCCATCTCCACCAAATCCGGGAGAATAACCACCCGGCTCTTCTTACCCTACTCACTAACTTATAACTTAATCATCCAACCCGGTCCGACTCTCAAGTCCTGGCTGGGCCATTGGAACGGGAAAAAATGGGGTGGTGTGGTTAGTCACTGGAACTGTGCGTGTACCTTCCGTGTTGCTAATCTCCTATCCTCCCGTCTAACATACAAGCCCTTATGTTTTACTAACCTCTAGACTGGCTATCGTCAAACACACGGCTCATTCCCCTGTGAACTGATTTCACTTTTATTAGAATCAATAGACAGAGATGCCTCGAGGCTGGTCAGCGTGCAAGTAGCTTTGCTCATTTATTTACCCATTTCGACCAATTTTCGACACTCTTTACCGACTCTTGGGCTTGTGGATTAGTAGCTCGTGGGCGCAGTTAGATCCTAATCCTTGGGCCTACTTCAACTCACAGGATTTTTGAGTTGCATCAAATTTAAAATCCAATTGTTCAAACAATATGGAGCAACATAAAAGCTTATAGTTTGTCCTGATGAATTTTGAATGAACTGCACCGAGATAGTTAGTCTAGTATGTAAATCGAGGCTGTGGCCTTGTCCGTGTTTTTTTTTGTTTCAAACTAAAGGAGTTGAGTAGAGTTGGATGGGGAGACGGGGATATTATAAATCCCGTCGGGATTAGTTGTGTCGGAATTTTGGTCAACTGGTGGAAACGAAACGAGAGGGCTTTTGTGTAGACGACTGTGTGTTTTAAAAAGGGTTAGATTCCATGGAACTCTTGTTCGTTCTTCTTTAGGAATATAAAATCCCTTGAGGAGAGAGACACAGACACTGAGATCTTTTTTATATAGTCCTATTCTACGTCCTAAAAATTCCCACCCGACGACCGACATTAATCCGGACGGACGGACATACACAATCTCACTGACTTAAACCAATCACAATTAGTTCGGATGTCCCCATTTAGACGAGGGAAGGCAATTTTCGTAAATGCTATGCGTCAACAGGCCCATTGATGGGCCATAAATAAGAACCTTTTGCAAGGTCAAGGGTGGAATTTTTTCGACAGAATCATCCTCATCTGTCTGGCCTACTAAATCAAATGAGCTATTCTGCTTTTAAATTCCGTCCAGTATGTATGGAGGAGGAGGTAAACAAACAGACAGACATTCTAAGGGAATTATAGAGTAGATTATTGAACATTCACAAAAGTGGATTTTAATTTGTACATGATTTTAAATGAAGACAGTTTTTTTTTTAAATTAGCATGATTTGTAAAAGAAATCGATCGGGTTGGGCTGGTAAATGAGGACAATGATTTATTTTTAGAGACTATGATTTTGGTGTCTGAATCAAGATAGAGTGATTGATTTATAATTTAAAGTGCTTCTGCTCCCAGCTCTTGGGATCTTTTTACAAGTTCCATTTAAATTGGACAAGGGTAATGAAAAGGCTTTGCTCGGGTTGACTATGCCAGCGTCTATAGAAAGTCGAGTCGAAACTGCAGACTTATTGTCCCTTGTGAAGCGAGACTGGAATTTGAACTTGAACTTTGCAAAATCCCAATCTTCCATTGTAAGACTAATAAGAGGCTTATAGGACAGAGGGCCATGTCATTCCTGGAATAAACATGATTGTGATTGTATGCAGAATTTCTTGGTATTCTAAAGATACGTTTCTCAATAAATCTATAAAGTTAGGAATTTCTTAAGATTTTCATTAAAAAAGTTTGTGCCACAAATAAAAGGGTTCGCCCATAGGGACAGTTGTAGAGCGGAAGCGGAGTTTGAGGATTGGAAAGTCTACAGGTGACAAGGGCGGTAAATAAAAGTATTCTGGAAAGTGGTATTCAATACTGAAAATCACAGCTCTGTGATAAAAATCGGTGAGAAATTTAAAGTAAAAGCCACCAAGTTTGATTAAAAGTTGAATAGCAATCAAAAAGTGTATTTTGATTTGAAAAGATGTTTTTGAAAGTTTCCAACAATTTCTCTGGAAATTTGACGAAAGGGCATTTTTCTCAGAATCCCTTTGTCCCTGTGTGCCAATGATATTATAGAACTGAGAATAAAACCACTGCCCTCCCATTTATGATTTAATTGAGAGGGAGAAATACTTTTTTTCATACCGGGGAAAAGACATTAACGTGGGGAAGAAATGTCATCCAACGAGACCCACCCGGTTGGCTATGACGGGAGGATTTTATTATTTTATATTACGAGTTAAATAGGTGGCTATAATAATGATAATAGTTGATCAAAGCTGAAATGTACGGGAAGGGAAGACGATTATTATTCCCATTTCTATTGAAATGGCCATTATGGCCCCCCAACACACCCTTTCCTTCCTTAACACAATACTACACTTATTATTAACATTTCCTTCTCAAGGCCGTAGCCCCTTTTACCTTCCCTCACACTAGCATCAAAAACTTACTCTGGGGATCAGGGGGGGCCTCAAGGGGCTCCTTAATCAAGCTGACACACAGTCAGGACAAACTCTATGTTCGAAAAAAAAGCCCCCTGGCGAAATACTTTTGAACCCCTCCATCTATCGTTTCAACGCTAATGCCTCCATTACACTTCATGTTCCCGTCCCGTTTAACGTCCCTCTCCAGCAGTTTTTTACTGAAATTTTCTCTAGCAATTTCATTCTCATTTAACTCTCCCAGAAAACGGTCGTGAACTCCAGGTCATTTTGCGTCCCTCCCTTCATCAAGCTGACATTGAGGTCAACAGACAGGAGAATGATATAAGTTCTCTGGTGGAACGCTTAGAAAGTAGAGCCTTTACCGTTTGAACGCTAACATGTTGTCCCCCTCGGGTTATTCCATTCAGTTAATTACTTCAGCGCGGATTTTAGTCTTTCTTGTACTTTAAGTCCCACTCCTCTTGTCTGTAGAGCCTAAGTACTCGTGCGATGGGGCTACGGCTTGTTAAGACGCTGTCAGGCCACTGGACACGATGATGCGGATGCGGAAGAGAGTTGTGAGTGAAATTATAAGTACAGCCTTCCTTCCTCCAACTTATTGTTTCTCCATCCATTAACTACCAACTTATTTGGGCCTGAATTTCCGGAACACTTTTCCACATTTCTCGTACAATTTCTAGAACTTGTCCAAGGAAACGATTGGACAAAGAGTTGGGTGGGGAAAATATATTTTTTCTCCCACCCGTAAGTGTAAATGGTTTCACACGCTCCCTCCTCCACGAGGATAATCAGTCTAAATAAAATAATGCCTCGCTGCATCCCCTCATATTTCATAGTCGCTAGATTGCATCTCCCATCACTGGCCCCACAGGGCTATCCATAAATCCCCCTCGGCTCTTTCCAAAGGGCCCTTCCCCCTCAACTCTCAATAACTACGACTACAAGGTGAGGATTGTTAGATCCGAATCAGAGGCTACTTGAACCACCCACTTATACCTACTTATATATCTATGTATGAAATGATTTAATAGTCTTAGGGAATTTTGGTAAATCGTCTTTGGAAAGTTTCCGAGTTGAGCTTGAGGGAGTATAAAATAAATGGTGGAGTTTGGACCCGTGGTTACAGACTGACCATAATAATCCCTCCAAACTCCAACTACTGTGTCTAGAGGACTACACAGAGTTTCGAAATAATAACAAGTCCTCTCTAATATATTATATTAACGTAATCTATCCTCTTTCACGGATTGTCAGAAGCGGTTTTAGTCCAAGATGTTCCCCCAACCTTGTGTCCTCGTGTAATAATACATAAACTCTAGCAAATAATAATCCCCGCACACTTGCCCTCAACTACACAACAGTTGTACTAAATTATCTCTCGTCCCCAACCACCATAAATCTAACCTCCGACCTGTCTCATACATTTTGCCCTTGCACTTCTCATTTACCCGCAATTCCACACTCAATTCCCCTCCCGTGGACACTAAAGGACACGAGGTTCACATCCGACATCCTATGCATATATATTACACTCACTATTTTTTACAACCAGTCACCGGCTCTCTCGTGCACGACCACCGGAGACAACCCACCACAGCCTAAATTACACTAAACAATTATAAGGTCACATCCAGGTCAGAGGTCAATCAACAGCTACAATATTATCCCAAATCCTATTTAATAATTGGCCAAAAGAGTGCGGAAAAAATGTTGGAAACTAGGTGAGAAAAAGGAAGGCTAGTGTCGCGTCATTTAGTCTCTTTACAAGGAGGGAGGAGATCGGGTCTAGGTGAGGGATACGGTTTTAATTAGCGGGAGATTATGAAAGGATGAGCTATAACTTTGAGTACTTTAAGGCTCCATAAGATAAGTATTAAATAGTTAAAGGAGACCCTTGGGACTGTCCCAACTTTTTGAGCTAGTGTGGAAAGGCGTTGAGTGAGATTTGATGGATTACCTCATCAAGTTTTAAGGGGAAGTAATTAGTTAGAGCTAATTAAAAGAGCCCCTTCAAACTCTCTATCATTAACTTCACCAATCCCAATAGATATAGCCACCTCTAACTTAAGACACCACTTTTTTTTCAACACCTAACAATAGGTTAATCTTAATCTCTGCCATTTCGGCCTCTTTTTAAGCTCAACATAATTATCAGTGTAAAAAAATTACAGCCCCTCCACCCCCTCGGGCACCCTTAGTATTTCGATACACACATCCAAATCATTGGAGCTTGATTCTGGGCCACACGGGCCTCTGCTGATGGTAAGCTGTGAGGGATGTGATTCGGTACATAAACCCAAGGTCCTTGCATAAATAACCGAGATGACTTATGTGTAGTAGGAGTAATTTATTTCCACTCAGTATTTCAAAAGGGGATAACAATCCAGGGGGGTTTCCCCGCCTCAGCTTAAATCCTTTGAGGGACAATAGAATCCCTCCCGGGTCTCCAGCTAACTACCGACATGAGCTTGGAGAGAGGAAGTATGGACAGTTAACTCCTCGGAGTCTTAATGACAGATTTTGATTTAGACTTGTGATCCTTTTTGAGAGGGATAGAGATGCAAATACGGTTGGGTAGAATCCACCCGGGTCCGTGTAGAGAAGGGCCGGGTAAATAGTTTGAAATCGTCGGGAGGTTGTGTATAAATGAGTGTGATGAGTAGATGGAGTCCCGGGTATTGGCAATATTTTTGGCAACTGTAGTCGAGAAGATTGTGTAATAAATTTGAGTGAAATTCGAGTATGGGATGGGAGGGGGAAGTTGTGGTTTATTGTGCCCATCTTTCGTCATGATTGCCAAAATTTATTTTTTTTCTTGTGCTAAACTTTTTCTTGTTTTCCCCTCCGGCTTTCTCATTTATCTTCCCTTTCAAAATATTCATCTTATTCTCCGGCTCCGAAAATATGCCACACTTACGGAATAAAAAATAAGGCCACATGTCTACATCCTAGAACATGGACTGTTCCCTCTCTACACTAACAAAACTATTTCCTATCAACCACAACACCACAACCAACAACCACACACATTTTATGTCGACGCCCGGAGTGAGTCTGACGACTTGTGTGACAGCTGGGGGGTACTTATTTATATCATCTCAATTAAGCCAGCACAACTAACTCTATCCCTCATCGTTGACTTCTCAAGTCATCGTCTCGAACGTTATAGTGACGACTGACGAGGCTAAACAATTTTTGGACCTTTGTCCATTTGGGTGTATAAAAATCCTCTTATGTCCACTCTCAAAAGCTGGTAATTAAATCCTTCCTTGGACTTCTGAATTCCATGGCTCAAAAAATGGTAACGAAGGGAGAGTGGTCCTGTTTTTGGTTGGTGTCCTTGGTCACAATTTGTAAATAGAGCCCATGAATATCGTGATAGAAAAATATTAGTCCAATGTCGTACTAGAGATTCAAGTGGGTGGGACTTGAAACTCACATATTTGATGTTAGATTCTGTAGCCACACTCTCTTGTTCCTTGATACGTCCACCTACGCACCACCGGCTTTCAAGTGGAAAGGGACACAGAAGCGGTACGCTAGGGATACATGATAAGCACTGCTGTAACCAAGAACTAGCCAAGATAAGTGCTTGCCGACTAATGCCGACCCATCAAAGGAGAAATCCAAGTAGGGCAATAATATATAAATTCCCAATTTATATTCGCCTATTCAACGTGGGCAGGTAACTCGGATGATGAGACTCATTTTACCAAAGGGCTGTTTACATTTAGAACCAGGGGGGACATTCACTACCTTCGTTTATGCCAATCACCCCGACAAGTCCCGCTAGGGGCAGTCGGGCATCTGCAGAGACACTAGCTAGGATTGGGATGGAGTGGATGCCCCTGTGATTATTTAGATATCTCTGTGTGTATTGCCCGGAGTCGGGTAGACGTATGTCCGGGTGCTTCGACATAGACTGGTGATGTGTTTATAGTGAGGGGTAAGTGTGTGCATAGAGAAACAAGAAGATGTTTGGAGACAGAGATCTGAATTTCCTTGACTAATGTCCTTGTCAGTATGGGAAGAAATATATCCACACACTTTCCCCCCCTTTGCAAGTTTGGGCGAACAAAGGGAGAAATCTCGAGCCTTTGCTTATAGAAAGTAGGAGGGAGAAGGAATGGGATAAATGTCCACATATTATCATCTCCACAACTGCTCAATAACCACGTGACAGGGGGGGAAAGGGAGTGTGACTTTTTAATTCATCTTTACAAATAATTATATATTAAAGTACGAGAAACTTTCCTTGTAAACTTGGAGGTTTAAAAGCTCGTTTTTTTTATTGCATATTTATTCCAATGGCTTCCAACGCTCAACTCCCTTTGGGGTATTTTAAACTTGAACTTTCTCAACCTTTTTAACATGTTGTTTGCTTCTCTTACTCCCTCGTTTTTATCAACACTTGAGGTCTGGGTTATATTATCTGTGTCACTTCTTCTTTCACTTTCCATATCTTATCGTGTTGACTTTCTTTTTTTAACATTAGTAAGATAACAAGAGTCAAAGAGGAAGTGACGGTATAATGAAGGCGTAACGGCCGTATCTTTAATGCTGAGAACGGCCTCAAATTATCGACATCAAATTGGCGAGAGTATGAGGCCCTGATGAACTCCTCCTTATATATATGGCCCTTATGGCTCGATTAAGCTCACTTCACGCTCACAGCCGTTTTACGTGAGATTTAAATGAGAATAAAAGACGTGACGGGTAGCTCATGTAGAATTGAGGCATGAAAATGGAAGCGTTTTTGAGGAGTTTTGAAGAAAAAAATGAATATCGTAATTTTTCGAAATGCTGAGCCGTTTATTGAGCAAGAGAATTTTTAGGTAGTCTATTTTGGCATATGCAGCAATTCTCTATTTTGGGTTTGGCATGAAGAAGGCTTCCAATGTCAGTATTTCATAATATTAGGTGATAAATCTTTGTGTGAATGCCCTGGAGGATATGGCTGCAAAATTTTAATATTTTTTATGCCAACAAACATGAGTTTTTTAAATTTCAAATGTTTCTATTAAAAACGCGTGTTTTCTTTGCCTTGTAAAAATGATATGCTAGTAGAGAAGCTTTTCTGAAATTGATGTGTTCATCACATGTTATGACTTTCGTATTTTTTGAAACTATTCAAATAGAGCTGGAATTAAGGCTTCTTTCTTTCCAGAAATTCAAAATACACAAATTTCGGGATTCTCCAGGCCATAGAAATATGCATCCACTGCATCAATTCAAAGCCTAAGGGTTCCACTTACTTTGGATATTACAAATGATCATAGCTAGAATAACTGGATAGATAAATTATCACTTTTATGTTTGTTTCAAGTCCCCACAGCCCTTTAAAGGTCAGAAGCGTCGTGGCCTGTCTCCCTCATACTTCCAAGTATACGAAGGGTCCTTTAAAAAAACAGATTATGAATGTTCTTTGTATTGAGGTCAGGGTAGGATTAAGTGGCTTAAGTTCCCCTTGAATATCTTATGATGATAAGGCTTGTGTCGTTGAGCCACTTTCCCCTCCCTTCTCTCAATCCTTCTCCCCAAAGGAACGGGCCATGCCTCCGCATTTGTTTAATACCATTAAAATCCACTAAACCTTTTAAACAAGAAACAGGACATCCATAAACCGCACATAGGCGTCACAACCTTTAACCCCCAGACAAGTATCCCCCCTCCCTCAGAAGTCCCAACTCAAATGATGAAGCTGGTGTTAATTTAAATAGTTTCCACACCCCTTGAGCATGAACCTTTGCGGGACCTTTACAGGGTACCCCCTGCCCCCCCCGGAATGTCTCCATTCTAGCCGAAGGAATGGGTAAAAATGTTTGTTTTGTTTCCCGGGTACTTTTCCCTGTGGAGAAAATAAAATTTCGTCCCCCTCGCCATGTTGTTGTAAAAAATGACAGATTTCTTATGTGCTGTTTTGACAGTTGGTACATTTCCTTGGAGGTTCAAAGAGTGGAATATAAAAGCATCCCACTCTGTCGTTATACCAATGAAATCTCGGTTCTTTTTGCATACACTGAACTGCCTTGTCAATACCTTCCCTCTCTTCTGTCGATCTTGGCCTATTTTGTCTACCACAAAACATTTGTGACTCACCCAATCCAATGCCACTATTATACACAAGTCTGCCAAAGTCTTAGCAAATCTATCCCCTTTCCCCAGCGGCTTTACAATCTCCCAATAATATATAGTGCTCTCTAATCTTCTTATATTTTCCCACTACAAGATTATACATGTTGTTGTGTAGCGGATCATAGCTTAAAGACAAGCCATGCATCGCGGCAGTGAGGACTTCTCAATTTATCAGCAACAACTTCACATCCAATCTCAAAAAATATTTTTCGCCAGTGCCGAAAACAATTTCAAAAATAAAAACGTTTCCTCAGCACACATATAAGGCCACTTGAAAGAGTCCTCATGGATTACTTTACAAACTCTGTACTAAATCGAATTATCAAAAGAAATATTTTGGAAATTTATTTATTTTTTACTTCAATTGATACTTAAGGATTGTATCTTCAGTTTGAAATTTCTTTTTAGCTCATGTTTCATAGATTCAAGACAATTTTCATTGTTTTGCTAAAACTGATGAAATTATCATGAAAATATTAATACGCTTTATTTTACAATGGAAAACGGATGAGAATTTCTGGGATTCGCAACTTTCACCTGAAAAGTAGATTTTTTTAAATGTTACAAATGGTGACATTTAGTCGAAAAGTCGAAGCAATCGTATTTCGCCCAACGATAAGCTGACATGTTAAGAAATTTAGTGTTATGCTATCAAATGTGTTATAACTCTATCTTACTGATCCAGTAATGACCTCGCTAGATGTGTACGAAACACTCACGACATTTTTTTTTAGATATGTAGAATCGTATAATTATGCTTGTAAAATGAGTAGTAAGAAGTGTATAAAGAGATGAGATTGTATGAACGAAGGATGTGGTGGTGAAAAAGTATTTCCTCCCAACTTGCTATTCATAAAGAGATGATAATGAGATGGAGAAAGATTCTGTTTCCAATTTTTCCCAACACATGGATGGAGAGGATCAGTGTAATTCAAATGGATTTACAATTCTAGGTGTTTGGGAGTCAAAATTATTCCCATCACATAATGTCATCGTCTTTGCACACAAGTCTTAGTGGGGAAAAAAATCCTCTCCTCACATGAAATTGAAATGGACTTAATCCTTGAGAAGATTTAGACTATTTTTCAGGCACCAAGTCAAAAGGGGGATAACGAGGTATTCGAAAATCTGAGAACAGATCTGCTCCCAAGTTTTCAATAGCCTGAGCCAGGGGCGGCGGGACTTGTCACCAAAGCCCGGGCCTCATATCCCTCCCGTGCTAAATCTCTCAATTCTTCCCTATCCCACCCATGTAATAATGACGGAGCCCTCTTTCTCCTCCTCTGAACTTTAACCGCCACTTTTTCTAACAAGAGAGAAATATTTTTTGTACTTGAGATGTGCTCAAGTTGAGATGTTGCTTCAGTCCCATCTCCCCACCCGATCTTTTCCAAATGTTGAAATCAAAAGAATTTGAATAACGGACTGTTCACACAAAATGTCAAAATAAAATCCCACACATTCCGATTTTCAATGCACGGAGTCCAATCAAATTGTTAGGAAAGGCTTGGGGGGAGGGGGCAAAGGTCATTGAAATTCTAATATCAAGATTGCTCAAGAGATCAAGAGTTGACTTGCTCGTCTTATGTTTGTGTTGCTTTTCTGAGGGATTCAAAAAGTTGAGATAAAGTTTATTAGTCCAAAAACTTTGGGGGGGATGTAGTGCCAAAAAAGAGTGGTACGTAGTTCATGGACAGTGTCAAAGTTTGTTGGGAAAGGGATTGAATTTCATTCCTTTGATGTGAAGCTCGTTAAGTCTTTGTATTAACTTTTACTTTGATATCTCATGACCTCTTTACTTTCTTTTTACATTACATGCCAAAAAAGTGTAACAGCCAATTGAGACGTAAGGAATAAAACATATTGGAATGAATAACCGACATATTATAACTCCTTTTAAACTTATATATTTTTTACATTCTTTATATCTTTGTAATTTCAAATCATTCACTCCCTTGGAGAGCATCAGGAATTGTGAATGTGGGGCGTAGGAGACTTTGCTTTGGTCTCGGAGCATTTCCTTATCATTTCAAATGCACTTATTATCAATTTTTGACAAAGATATTTTTAAACTTGCAACTTTTCTATTACTAGCTTTTAACTCTAGACTCTGACGTTTATTATTTACAAGCTCGGTCTAACGGGTTTTCACATTTCAGACAATCAATTTTCAACCCAAGTGTTTTTTCATTGATACGAATTACCAAATTCACCTTGACCCGATTTATGATACCTCCGATGTTTAGAAAAATTTGCTTAAAAATCTGCACATTCATCTGCAAATCTTTTTTTTACAATCCAGAAAAAAACATTCAAAATTTTAATCCCAGCGACGTATTCACAAGCAACTGAAATTCGGCCCCTCGTTCACACTCTCCCTCAGTTAATAATCTTTCAGTCGAATAATAATCCCACTAAAAAAAATTCAAAGTAATGCCAAACAAATAAATAATCTAATTGCTAAGTGCAGAAAAAGTTTCAATCTTCCTCAAGAATACGAGTTGACACAGGCGGGGAAACTCTAAAGAGACAGGTGCTTTCATAGTGAGTTGCCCCCTCGGGTTTATGATCCCCCGGTCCCCTCAATGCAGATTTAGAGTGTTGGTAGCCCTCATGGGTACGCCTCTGGTTCCTTGTGTATAAATAATGTAAATTGTAGATGAAAGGATTTCTTGTAGTGCATTGTAATGCATTGGAGTGTGAATCCCTAGGGGCACGTGTTCATTCTTCCTCACAACACTCTCCGCCTTACCTAACAAATTAACTTGCCAATAATCCTCAGGGTGATCATGATGGATCTTTTCCTCTATTATTCTACCACAAGCTATCAAATAATCCGTGTCTCCTCAGTCTCCTCTTTCTTATTCCCCTCTTACCTCTGTCATTAGAGAAAAGAAAATTAAAAAGCTTCTCTTCAACAATCAAAACAAACACCTCAAAGTCTCTCATTCATTGACGAGAGGCTAAATCCTGCGGGAGGGTAAGAACTCCCGGTATCGCTTCCCATACTGTAAAAAAGCTCCTGGGGTTCAATAGGGTCTTAAAAACAACCCGCTGGGGCGTTTAATTCGTAGAATAAGGCCGAGAGAGTCAAATGTTGAGACAATGATGGAAATTCGTCTTAAGTGACTCGACGCGTGTAATTGTGGTGGGAAGTTTTAAACTGTCTCCGGGAAATGTTATGAGTTGTGCAAGGGAGAAAGTCTGAGAAGCCGAGATCTCTAGGATGTCTGTCCAAAATACCCGTCCGTTTGGCTTTGCTGAGGGAAGCTGCGTAGGAAATTCGTTCGTAATAACTTTGAGACGTATATTTTTGATTGCGGAAATATAATATCTTCCCCTTGAAACAGATTCTTCCACCGGATTAGACACAAAGTATATCCTCTTACCCGGTATTGGCAAGTTGGTTGGAAAACAAGAAATGATTTGTCTCTCAGCTATAGCCTTCCTTTGTATATATATTTGGCTTTAAAATATGGATAAGGTGCGTATGGAAGGTTGACGGCTGGCAGTGGTGGCAATCTATACGGAGAAAGACGCCGAGTTAGGGATAATAAATCCTCAGATAAATAGAGATGGAATAAAAAGGATGGCTTCAATATCCGGCTATTTCTTTGTCTCAGAAGAGACTGTCATTCGGCTTGGTTGGGCCGACACGGGCATTCCATGAATGCATCAGAATGACACGTAGGAATGGAACTATGTCAGTAGTGGTTTCCAAAGCAAGTTCTGCGGCCTTAGATAGAACACATACTCTCAGGACCGTACTTCCCTAGGACCCAACCTCCCCTCTGACCTTCCTTACCATTTCCGCGAGGCCTTTGACCCTCTTCACAGATGCTATTGTCCCAAGGGGCTCTGATAAGGTCCCGGGTGTATTTCTTAAGGAGGTGGGTGTGGTTGCCCCGGCTGTGGACTAGGGCTAGGAGTTGGAGGGGCAGGAGAAGAGAGATGATGAATTGTGGTGGGATGATGAGCTGCCAGATCGGATTATATTCAAGCCCTCAGAGCCTTTCTCACATCCACCACCACCACCGCCCAGCATCTACGAATTATTTCACCTGAGCCTTCAACATTTCGATATTCTATTATCATCTGAGTCATGCATGACGGATTCCTAGCTTAAAACAGGGAAAGGAAATTCTTACGAATTACCACCTACTTTTGCAAAGGAATCTGTAGATTTACAAAAGTTATTACCATTACTTGGAAATACTCTGAATAAATGTCCACTGGGCGTGAAGCTTACGCTTTTGTGTTATTATTTGGGGCACGATGAGAAAATATTTCAACTCACCTCTTAGTATTTAAAATAATGGAGCGTTACTTTTTCTACCTTCTAGTGTTTCCTTGTATTTTAGTAAATACATAAATTGTAGCTTTCATATTTTCTGTTCCCTCCGACTAAGGTTTCCCAGTGTTTCCCATTCCTCAATGCAACACAACTTGGTTGGGAATCCCGAATTGAATTCAGCCCAGAAGAATGGAATTAATTTGACTTACTCACAGAATAAAGTTCAACTCTTGCTAATCCAACGACATGCAAAGTGATTATATTTATTAAGTCCCAAGGCCATCCGAACATAAGCCCTTGAATGTTCATCAACATTTGGGCTCCATAGTTTTAGAGATGGACAACTCGCTGGCTGGTACACAAAAGTTAGTCAATCCCATTTAGATGGTGTTGATTTCCGGGATCCCCAGCTCCGGGGAAAAGAATTGAACTGGACAGGGTAAAAGCGGATGGTGTGAACGAGGCTGGATATTATTAAGGGCACTACCCCCCATCCCCCCAACTGCTGTGTAGTGTAGTTCCATAAAGTAAATAGAAATATTATATCCGTGTGTATAGTCGAATGTAATAAATCAAGAGATGAATCGGAGGTGAAGACAATGAAACGCAATAAAATCCTCCGCCAGTTCTTCCTTTGGATTGGTGGTGCAGAATTCGCGAATTTTATTCACCACCAAGCAGAAATGGGAGCTGATGAGGCGAATTGCGAACCCCATACAAACACATCCTCTTCAATATGAGGGAAATATTATTACCTTGCTACTCTCTCTCGTATGAGAAGTGTATCAACATTTAGCGGATCCATTACACGCCTCACTCACTCTCTCCTAAATGAGGGCAAATAGAAAGACCACTGGATGAGAGAACAGGATCAAAATTATTTCATATCATCAGGGGACAATGCACAGGACTTTTCTGGGAAGCAGACCAACTCTTTGTAGCTTATCGGGTGGGACACTACAGCGTAGTTCGTCTGGGAAATTTGGGTGCGTCTATTTCAATTCCAGTTCAATCGTTAGAGATTTTTAATGCGCATTGCGCATGATCAACTCCTAACTCTATGCTTAGAACATAGTTCCGAAAATATCCGCATCGTGTCCCATTCCCGTTAGAACGATGTTCTATTAGTAAATGGGTTAGGCATCACAGCATTTATAGTGTGCATGATCACGATACCAAATTGCCAAATTCTACGTTTAGTTACGAAAATCTCCGCAAGGGACAGCAAAGCCAAGCCTCTCGATTCTTGTGGCACGAGGAAAGCGTGTATTTTTCCTCATTGTATTCCATAGAATGGGAGTGAGTTTGAAAAAGGGTTTGAAATTCTATTGTTGAGGTTGTGTGAAATGTTTTAATTGAAGGCTTCTCTAATGAAACGGAGGGAAATGTGTGGAAATATTTCCCACATAAGATACAAAGACTGACATGTGTTCCGAGCATTTCTCATATCCGTTCCCATCAAACACTATTTACATCTTCCCATACACACACCAAACTCTACCCTCATCACTTTCCCACAAACTAGTGGAACTGGCTTCCACAGCTTGTCTCCATCAGAGTCCTAAAACAGTATGGGTTCAAATCACTCCCATACTTGGGTCATTCCCCACTTTAATCGGATCAGTAATACTGTCCAACAAGTTTTGAGCTAGAAGTTAAACCGTGGGTATGATACAAAAATATCCAGAGGCGTTAATATAATTCTGACCAGCGGTTGCTTGTTAGATTTTCAGAGATGGATAAGCCACACCCCCATGACTCGCGTCGTGTTTGAAAGTATTTGGGCGTGGTGGAAGATGTTTAAAATTAGTATAGGGCATGCGGGGCATAAAAGTAGATGAGGCTTATGAGTTGGCCAGTGGGGCACGCTTCCGACTCTCAAGTCTAAAACCACAAAGTGAAGAGTCCAACGGAGCCGGAAGTTGATGAGTTTTGGATGTTCAATTTGAGGAATGGAATTCAAACCACCGTCAATTTATTTGCCTCTTCTTGTGATGAGACATTTCAGGGATTGGATAAGAAATTAGGACACTTCACACCCAAAACCATTTCCTCTTCCATCTTGTTCCGCAAACGCTAAGTCCTTTTTAATGTCACGGACTATTGAGAGCAAGAAGAAGAAGTCGGGGCTTTCAAAATTGCATTCAATTTCATTTGGAAGAATCAAAAATCCATTCCCTTAATCCGAACCCCTTGGATTTCATTCAACCAGATTTCCCCATCCCAGATATTTCAACACATTCCATTCTTACTATTGAACACATTGGCCATGGCGTACATTTTTAATGGGCTCAACCTCATACATCTTCCCCCGAGTTAAAACCAGCAATGGGCCATTACCACTGGGTAATATTGTGACCATTAAAATTCGGTGGGATTTGAGAAAAATCCAGTTTAAAATGCATTTTAAAATTTAACATGCCTAGAAGAAGTGAAAGGAGGACAGGGTCGAATGTGACGAGGTTTGTATCGGGTCTTGGAAATCAATGACTTGAGTAGTTCATCTCATGTAACATGCCAAACGGGAAGGATGATGTGCCCAGGGTTTCGAAAGCTCCATGTCTTTCAGAGGAGAGTGAATAATTTGTTTGGCCAATGAGGGTTGCATAAGTAGATGGATGTATTGTAATGGATGTGTAGGAAGGACATGTTATGCCTCAGCTGTTTGCTTTACAGCTCAGACATGCTCCAATTTAGTAAAGAACCCATCTCTCTCACTAATTACCCAAACTTTTTCATTTATTTTATTTGTTGAGCAAGAACTCATCCGCCGACACACTTTCCCAACGACATCTCCTTCCTCGTATTCCAAAGGGCTGTTCATAAACTCATAAATATCCTTAGGGAGCATATTTTAAGGTAGTTACAAAAACTTAAACTCAGCAGACCGCTCTTCGTAACGCGTCCTAGCGTACACAACTTCCGGACAATATTTAGTCTCTCTAATAATTTATCTCCAGCTTATTTCTTTACATTCAGCGCAAATGCTATTTGAGTTACAGAAATAAAGCATACGAAGCACGCGAGCGTTAAGTTTGAATCTTTCCGCTCTTTACAAGGCATCCTAGCGTATCTAACTGGCAGTCAATCTTTAGTCTCTCTATCAAATTCTCCCCAAGTTTCTTTTTAAAATTAACTGCATTTGCATAAAACTTGTCAAGTTAAAATGCGGCTGGATTGCCTAATACCGGCAGAAAGTTCCAAAATCTTTTAAAACATCCTCCCAGTTTGTTTGAAGATACCCGGAAAAAGGGGACAAAGCTTGTGAACAGCTCGTAATCGTTTTTCATGCCAGTGTTTAAAGCTTTTGTGCCACCCACCCAAGAGAGGAAATGATATAACGAAAGGACATGTAATACCATCAGTAGTAGTGGGATATACCCGAACCGTCTTTAAAAAATTCGGTTCAGCGACTAAAGTAAAGTTGAAGTTAACGAAATGTTGTGTTTCCCTTTCTCAAGTAAAAAGGGACTAATGGCTCCTTATTCATTAGTGTGAAGACGGGAATTGCCATCCTCGGTTTTTTAAAACAAGGTTTTCCTCTGTACTTTTGAACACTCTTCTAATAAATCCCGATGAGCTCCCAACTCGTACAACTCTTGAAAGCCCGTGTTTTAAATTTTAATGTGATGAACTTATTGAGAATGGAATTCCCCCACTCGCTCATCTTCAGAGGTGACACTACACAGTTGTACTCCCGGAAAGGGAGGATGGGGGCCTTGAATATCCTTACCTTCTTCTCCAACGATAGTTAAGATGTGAGGGAAATGGTTAATTAATTCCGAGAGTAGCTTGTGAGTGAATTGAGTGATTTTTTTTGTAAATTGTAATGAAATCTATTTCTTGGTGATGGGTTGACGTGATGGCTGTTGTGAATGGTGGTGGTGGATTCTCTCTGAGGGAAAGTCGGTTATTGAATTTCTCCCTTTTCTATTTCTTATGTCTTTGTTGGCAGAGGCCCAAACTAATTCACCATTTCCTAAGAATCTTCTAAAAAAACTAAGTCCTCTTTGGTACAACAACTGCATCTCTCCCCACACTCTGTCAGTGGGGCTGACTAGGTTTGCGAACATACCAAAGAGCCTCTCTCTCCTACTACAGCCAATCCCCATAAATGCACATAAATATTTTATGACCATTTCAATCTCCACTAAATGCAAACTCATAATATCCAGCCCAATTTCAAATTCATGTAAAAAAAAATCTTATTCAACTCGTAGACCGGGAGCCAGTGGCGGAGCACTGTTGAAACTGCCCCAGGGGGGCAAAAAATACTAGCCCATAAAAGGTCAGGTCAGGTCATGGAGACGGAGAAAATATCTGCGTAGGTGTTTTTCAACTCTGAACAAAATGTATGAGTTCCAAAGTGGCTAGGCAGCTACGGCCTTTGTACGAGTAGAGAAAATACAAGCTGGCATGTGATTCCATGTACTTACATGTGAGTACAAGTGAGTGAATCTGCTGAGTGTAGGTACGTGGAAAAGTGTCAGTAGGGGAATGACTTTGCGATTTTCTATCCCCATCTTTTTGCAATGAAATTAAACGGGTAGAAATTCCAATAGAGGAAGGAAATCGGGTTGGGTGAAAAAAAATTCAATAAGAATTGAAAATTTGTGACCTGTGTCGAAGTATGAAATCTCAGAGTTGCCTCCGCCTCGTCCCCTCTCCTCTTATCTTTGACACTACACCAACTTATCTTGTTCTCCAACACTGTTTTCCACCAATGTGTTCCAATGACGGAAAGGAGAGATAGATTAGACCCTTCTTGCTTTTTTACTGATGTTTGAGTGAAGTTGAGGAAGTGGTAATGAATTGTAGTCACGTAGGGAAAAGTACATTAGGGTCTTTAGGGTGTAGGAGGAAGGACATAAAGTGTGTAATAACTTCTTGTAGCTTTTATCCTCCTTCAAAGCGTTCAACCTCATCATCATATCCAGGGGAAAAAAACAAAACAAAGAGCTAGAAAATCACCCGGAAAAAAGATAATCAAAGGAGTTTTTATCCTACTACCCGAGTAATCACAATAAAACCCGGGAACTGAACCCTCTCCCGTCTACAAGGATTTGGACGGATTCTCCAGCCCTGGAATCCCGTACACAAATCAACCAGCCCTTCAATCAACCTTCTTTGGTATTGAGGAATATTCACGATTATAGCCCGTGTTGACACTCTCAAATAGGCACCCATCACATCCGTCTCAAACACTTCCAACTCGATTCAAATCAACTTGAGACCCACTGCAGTCTCTACTTATTATTTTGATTGATTTCTTAGTCTTTCAATCTCCCTCCCTTCTCCATCGCGTCCTCGTCCCAGCCAAGCCATTTTAAAAAGAGAAATTTCCATTCATGTTTAAAGTATCCATCGGTGGTCGTATGTATGCGGGCATCGCAAGGATAATTCCCAGTTATTTGAGGCCTGTCGCCACCCGGATGTAGACTTATTAAGCGCCACATGCAGTAGTTTCAAACTTTAGCAATTTCTCGGGGTGTTATGCGAAAATCTGCGTTAAGACGCCAGGTTCAACCTTGGACTTACCATCACTGCCTTCTGTAACGGGCATTGCTACAAAAGCCCCGGGTCTGCCATAAAAGGCATCGCTGACAAGTCATAAATGGATATTTAATGTTTTAAACTGAGAGCGGTACATTTGGGGCAGTTTGAAACTTTACCATTAAGTGTTTTGAACTCGGCACCAAGTTCAAACTAGGAGAGGAAGAGATAAATATTTCTATCCAATTGTTGTTAGTGATATTGACGTGGGGATCCCTGGGGTTGGATCAACGGAGCGTTAATAGAGTGTAATCGTAATGTAATATGTATTTATTTGTGTTTACAGACGGGAGATGCGGGTAGGAGAGAGGCCGTGTGGGTTACGACATATTAGTTGAAATCGATAGTTGCCGGCAAGGAAGAAAGACTCATTTCCTCCCAAGATTTTTCTTCCTTCATCCCGTTTAACTTTATTCTCGGTCCGTGATACTTGGAAAAAAGGTAGGAATCCTTCCTTCACTTATCTTACATGTACTTCTCTAAGACCCAATAGGGTACTATAACCAGTTCCACCCAATAGACTATGCTCCAAGATATACAGCACTAGTTGGTTTCTTACTCTGGAGGGTATTCATCCTATCTGTCTCTCTAAGTTAGTCCGATATTTCTTCTCTACCCGGCAAAGGAAAAACTCCTGGGTAAAAAAAACTAACATTTGCTTGCAGACAGATTGGGATTCTGACTGCCAACCTTATCTCTACTTACCCTCCGAACAAGAAGATATATATTCCCTGCTCCCTCCTATTACACACGGATACAAAAAATACACTTCAAATTCCCCGTCTCATGACTTTCCTTCAATAAGGTTCCACCACAGGGTTAGCCGCCACCTCGGAATTACATCCCTAGCGTGGAATAGGATTGGCGGGAATAGGGTTTAAAAAATAAAGCCGCAGCACCAAGTACCCGCCAAGTAGGGCTAAGGGCATACCCTGATGGAGCATCAAGGGATTGACTGTATATTAAATACCGGGTAGCAGGAGTGCCGGAGTTAATTGTCAATAAAAGTTAGGTAATTTACGGATGTTATTGGCTGGGATGAGAAGCTTTCGCAGTATTTAGCTCCTTTGTGGTCCACTGCAAACTTTGAAAATGTAATAATGAATCTGTCCGGAACCGTTGCGTCCTGTACCCTTCCAATTGCCGGTAACACTCTATGATATTTATTCGGATTCTTTGAAATCGGATGTCCTGAGTGAAGGGGAAAGTCGGTCAAATTGACAAGCTGCTATTGTTGTTCCAGGGTATTAATTTAATTTGATTACAACTCCAAAGGTTTCCTATTGTTGGGCACTTGTTATCAGAACTGAGGGATGGATATGAAGGGATGGATGTATGTATGTGTGGGGCAGGAGCTTTATTTGTATTCCTTGTTGAGGCCGTAGTAAACACTCTGGGTCTTAATTAAACCCTTCGGCCATCCAATATCCATCCTTCTCAATCAAATACTCATTTCCTACGCACAAGACATACAAGGAAGCTTATCTCGGGGAAAGCCACACACTTCACGCCCAAAAACATTTAACACCTCAAATCCATACAATAACCTCCATCCAAAAACAATCCATTCAAAGTCTCACATAACCCTTTTTATTATCGAACCTAAAACAAACCACACTCCGGTTTTAATACGAATTCTGGCCACTGGGCTGGACACTCGTTTTTAAGTTGGTCAATGGGAGGCTGCCGAGGCTGGAGTTATTTTCCAAGAATTACCATTTCCCGACCCGTGTTCCAAATCCATCATGGAGAAACGGAAATCCGTATGTTTCGGTTTCAAAGAAACGTTGCTATTAATTTTGTAATGGCAGTTGACACACAGAACCATACTGGGAATGGGAACTTAATATCCCCCCAAAAAATTTCTATGTATTCGAATTTGAGTCCCAGCTCTGAACGGGCATTTAATTTGAGGGGGCTAGAATAAGCCCCAACGGGTCTATATCGATGATATTGAGTTATAACGATGATTGTATGCCAAGGTATTTATGTTTAGTAAAGCTGTTAATACCCGGCTTTCTTCTCCCAGGAAATCCTCGGGAATAATAAGAAAAGGAGAGGGAGAGAGAAAGTGTTTGAAAAAGAAGAGTCAGTGAAAAATAATTAAGAAGCTCGAGTCAGCATCTCCAGCTAATTTCTAAAACTTTGGCAATTAAGGCTCTATTGACCGAGTGGGATGAGACTGCTAAGTAAAAACGGGAGACTAAGACGAATCTCTCAAGAGGCTTGGAATACGGGCACAACCAAGTGGGTAGTAAAAAACCCGGGAGACTTTCTCTCTACACTAAACTAAATGTTGGCCGGGAGTGCCAATACCCGGGTTTTTTTCCCTTCGAGGGAAACAAGGGAAATTCATCAAAGGATGAAGGATTGTGCTCATTCATGAGTCATCTCATCCATCAAATTATGACAGGAGTAACTAGTCGTAGGAAATCCCACATTTCTCTGACCTTTGCCCACCCCGTCAATTCTTCCTTATTCCTCCGCAAATCAACAAGAATTGAGGAAGCTATAAAGTAATGTGTGGCACACTTGACCTATTGACCTTCCCAACTCAGATACACACCAGCAAAGAAATAATCAACAATAGACTCCCGCCTTTTATACAAGTCTTTCTAATTAACTCCCTGACATTTATATTCAGCGGGTATCCCAACTTTTCTAGGCTCTATCATACCCGGGTCTCTCTGTTTTGTCTGATGACAGAGCTTTTGAAATCCTCCACTACTTTTGAACAGCATTTGATGAGGCTAATTAGATAAAGATCGTGTCATTATATATTTAACAGTGTCGTAGCCGGGCCAAGCTCAGGCACTTGAGTCCTTCGTCCTTTTTAAATCAATTGACGTGGGGGAGGGGCTTTTAGTTGGAACGTCTTCGGGCTTTTAATCCAAGCCATAAAATGGGATTATTTGAGGATTAATTGGAATGGGGGTGTAAATGCATTTGAAATACGTGCTCTTGTTAATAAGTCAACTGTATATGAGGTTATGTATATAACCTGAGGCTTATCATTGATACGAGTACTGGAAGCTCTGGTTAAACTCTATAATGTTGTAGGTATCAGTGGCTTGAGTTGGGTTAGTAGGGTTAGGTTGGACGTGGATATTATTACAAGTTTTGCTTTAAGAATAGCATTCATCTTATCTTGAGGAGGAGATTGAGTAAGTTGTGGGATATTTATTTGATTTCTTGGACTTATATTGGAGTTCAAGTGGAGTCATTTATTTTACGAATGAATTATGAGTCTGGCCTCTAAAATACATTTGCCCCCTCCACCCCAAGGAAAATAATATTTTATCCCTTTAAAAAAACACTTTTTAAGTCTTAATAGCTTTTTCTGCTCCTTTCCCCTTTTTCAAGAGAGAGAGAGACATGAAGCGACGTAACATAAAATCATGTCTTGTCTTTACTACCATTCGCAGGGTCTGTAACTCACTTAAGGGATTTAAATTTCCGTGATCATTTGATGGCAACTATTATCACAATTTTGGCCAAGGCTGTGTAATATTACGGGAGGGCTAGTGGACATTAATATAAGATGACATTCCGTCATAGTCATTTCAGAGTCCTGCGGGTTTTTATTTTTTAAACAAGCTTCCACACGGCCACTAATGACTTGTTTGGAAAGAAAGAGAGTGTCCCCATTTATAAAGAAAGAGTGCGGGGATATAAGTGGGGGTATTTTATGTGGAATTCGGACTAATTTATTTAATACAAAAAGTCTGGTTGGATTAGTTTCTTTCGGGACATTTTCTGAAATCCCCTCGGAGAGCCTAAGCGGGCCCTTAGAGTCTACCCACCCCTCCATAAGCTCTTGACTTACAACCTAGGAAAACTTTTCTGACGCTAATGAGTGCCCAAAAAAATTAGAGGTTTTTCCCCCATTCCCAGTTTCGGGGCCGAGGGGGGGGACTTATTTTATCCCTTGTTTATCGCTTCTTCTACAACGTGGAGGTTAGCCCAGGAGCGGAACAACAATAACGATTATCGGCCCATTCAAATCATCTACATGTCCTCCCTTCACGGCCTCTCGTCCCCTTATAAGTATTGTTATCGTTATTACCTTACGACATCATTTAAGAGGACATTACAGCGGATGTTTCACAACGGACGACTCCAGCTGGAGTAATTACTTTACTTACTCTTTGCTACTAAATGTCCCCCACACTGAGAGCCCTTTTTTAGGACCCGCTCGGGCCATGAACTGAGCACGAGCGGGCAAGATTTTATGGACGGCCCTTGAGACTGGACGAAACGTTGTCTCGGCTACCTTAGTCAATGACTCCGAGGTGGTGAGTGGAGGCCAATCTGCTCATACTGCCATCAAACTTGTGGGGATGAGTTGGGCTATATTTATTTAGAATGGATGATTCCCCTCGTGATTAGTTTGGTTGTGGTGGAAGGTGGCTAGGAGAGGGGCGGAGGGAGGAGGTGGAAATGGGCCTAGCAACTGGGCTAACTTGTCTCTGAGAATAAATGTTTGGAATTGGCTAAAGTTGTCAAGTAGAATAAGATTGACCCGTTGGTAATGTGATTGGTCAAAGGGTGGATTGTGATAAAAGTTGGTAAATGGGCGGATGCCTCCTCCTGCCAAAATATTATTCCGTTCGGCCAGTCAAACTTTTATTTGTTGTGTGGGTCTCTCTCTCTCCAAAGTCGCGTTTCACTCCAACTGCACCTTCCCCCTTACAAAGAGAGGGAGAAAAGTTTTTTTTTCATGGACAGGAAATCTCCACAAAAGTCTGGAGAATCTTCTCAATCCCCATAGACAAGGATCACAGGCGTCCCAACTGCCGGGACAAGGTGGGGTCACTTTTTACAATGATTCCTATCCTGTTAATGTGGACTATGCCCCTCCCCCTGTTCCACAGGGTATCCTTCCATCGTCCCCGTCTGCACCTTCGCTCCCTTGAGCTTGAGACGCCCATGGGTCGGGATGGACATGAAATAATCCGAAAAGCTTATTCTTTGAGAAGTCCATTCTCCCCCTTTACAATCAAATCCATTCCCGAGTATTTTGTGAGGTCAGCAGCTTTTGAAATTCAAGTTCACGCATTTCACATGGATTCACCGTGGCTAAGTGGCTGGTCGGGATTTTTTTCTTCCCCCTTTGGATTTGAACCCACTTGGGATAAGATTGTGAGATCCTTTCGGAAATAATATATTCCAGATAAAAAGACAGAAATTAAACTCGTAATTCCTCCCGAACGGACCTTGGCAGAGTTCAAATACATCAAAGGTATCCATGGGATTGTGAGGCTGGACTGGAACCGTAGGGGGACCAAGCATGGACTACGTAGTCCATACCTACGGTTTCCCTCAATTTCTTGAGCTTTGTTTGTCGTGTCTCTTTCACTTTTCATATCTTACCCTTGTTGAGTGTTTTTTTAACACTGATAAGATATCAAAATTGAAGCGATTGTATCAATGAGGCTTTTTGTCTGTCACGGCCGTTTTCCGGGACATTTAAATGAGAGTTACGTCTGCTGTTTGTGACTTGTATATATTTTTAATTAACACTAGTAAGATAGCTTCAAGGAACAGTAAACGTAAAGTATAATCGATGCATCAAATGAGAATAAAACCTAAACTTAAACCTAAGGTATACCTTTGAAAATTTGCATGCTAAACTGCCGGACAGGAACGTTAAGAGTTAAAAGTGACCTGAACGTCAAGTAAGATCGAGGCATTAGTTTCAAAAATGTTATGAGGGGAGTGTGACGAGAGTTAAAAGATTTTTTGAAAGGTGCAGGAGTTGCAGGACTTTAGTTAAAAAATTTGCAAACAAAAATCCAGGTCACAGAAACGATGGCTCCACTTATTAATTCTATTAACCCGGTTGTTCCACCCAGGATCTTGAGTTTAGCCTGAATGTAATAAAAGTGAAAAGGCAGGCGGGTATTTGAAAACGTAATTTAAGAGATGGACGAAAGGAAGGTTAAAATCTCCGTGTTTGATACCGTGGACAACCCAGACTTTTGGAAAGAGCCAGAGTTTGCTTTGAATGTAACTTTTGTGGCGGAACTTTTTCTGGCAATATTTTCTCCCTCTTGTTTGGAGTAGGAGGGGCAGTGGTGGACTAATAAACTCTGTCCCCACAAATACAAAAAAACCCGGGTAGCGAAATACCCGGAAACTTGGCCTTCTTCAAAGGACTCGCAAATCCTATTCTGTCTTCAGACATTCCCTCCATACTTCCTCTTGGACTTATTACAGAAAACCGAGAGGCTCCACTTCAACGTCCATGTGAGCTCCTTAAGGACCACTCACTATTTACGTCTTTCAAAGCCCAGAAACCTCTCCGACATCTTGTCACTCTACTAAATTCAAATCCCATTTTATTCAACTCACCGAAATTTATGAATGACTTCCATATTTGATTCTAAATCCGCTTCTTTACATCCACCCCCCCCCTTCCCGGGTAGAACACTCTAAACGTCCCTTGTCATATTTGCTATGAGGCCGGATTTTGTATATTTTTCCCGGTAGCTCTTATGCTTTATTTGCCCGATTTTTTTCCCCTTTCAAATATTAGTATTACTAGTATTACTTGGAATTTAAAGTCGGCTTGAACTGTTGACTCGAGATCAATGATACATGAGACTGTAGTCTTATTCCACATTGTATTCTTGTGAAAGGTAAAAACTGAGAAACTTTTGCTTGTCAAGAATGAAGATCGAGAGTGGGCGTGTGCATCCACTTATTGAAGAATCTCTCCACATTTCCATACCCTTTTTCTTAAGCTGCCAAAAAAGATTTCATTTTAGATTGAGCGCTTCGTTTCCGGTACTCGGATTGGAAAACTCTTCTCCTCTATCCTTCAAAACTATCAAATGACAACAACTCAACGGCTTTGTTGTCATGTCTTAAATTATGGAAAGAAATAGGTCAAATCAATTTTTCGAAATTTAATTCACATGGAATTTGAGGCAAAAAAAATTGAAAATTACGGGGAAAAAAGTTTTACACTTTGGAGCTAATTTTGAATAACGAACAATATTTGGCCATGTTTGGTGGAATGAAAAGTGGTGATACATTTTCAAGTAAAATCCCGCGGGGGTATTTAATGGGGTGCAGGGAACTATTGATGTGAAATAAATAAAGTAAGAGGGGCTTAATTAGCCCGTCCTTGTTTAATTGCTAATGAAATTAGCTGTGAAATTGCACTTAATACAAATACACTTGGGTGGAGGGAGTCGTGGAGATGGAGTCTAGCAGTCTGGGCCCTTCTATTACCAGAGCAAGGGGAGACAAATCAAATCCGACACGCTCATTTAATTTTAAATCCGTGGATTTGCAAAGTCCAATTAATTTATGGAACCTTCTCCACGACTGGAATTATTAAATATCCTCTGCGCTACTGAACTACAGTTAGCCCTAGTTTTAGTGACACTATCCTCTCCACCTATATCCCGGACCCATAGGTTCGAACTCCCGAAATTTCGGATCACCTTCGTCTTAAATGTGTCACAGTCGGTATACATCGTTCTAACTCATCGATAAGAAGCTTTATCGTTCAAATATAAAGTTTATCGATCGACTTGGACGCTCCGAAGAGCCTCAACCGTTAGATGGCGATAAAAAATTTAAATGTGCTCCACCCACTGCAACTTTAAAGTAAGGGCTAGTGGACAGGTAAAATGTTTGGAATTTAACTCATTAAAATGAAGTTGATAAATCATCGTAACTTTAAAATTCACAAATATTAATTGATTTTATCCAGATATATTATGAATGGCCCCCACTGGTCCAAATGTTATCATGGAAAGTCAATGGTGTGAATAAATTAATGCAATCGCCTAATAGTTGCCTAATAATGGGGTTAGTTGAGCTGGGAATAATTTCTTATCTCTCTTCTAGTGTAACCTCTACGACATTGTAAATACAAACATAAAGAAAATATTCCCCTCAGTTTTCTCCCGAATATAATTCCATTCTTGATCAACCATCAAATAACGAAATCAATGTTCCCGACACAGAATGTCAATCTTTTTTCCCTGGACAAAAGAAAACGTCAAAAAAACTATTTGTCTCTCCACCAGAGGAGATTGGCAACGACAAAAGGTAAAAAAAATGGGGAAAAGCCCCCTAGCCCCCTCCAGAAAAAAAAACGTATCCCCATCCAAGCCCATAGGGTGGAGAATGTGTCCAGGATAATTTAATTTCCAAGCCGGGTAAAAGTTGTCGGTGAGTAACGTGATTATCTCTCAAAGGATGAAATGATTTTTCTCCGCTGGGAATCCCTAACGTGATTTAAATAATTGGAATATGAAATTAATAAATCCACCCGACCGGACTCCCGAGTCATCTCCACGGACAGAGATAGTCGGTGGCAGTGGTTCATGTCACATTTCAAATAAGCACTTGTCACATCTCTAAAAACATGGATTACAACTCAAACAGGGCACGAACTTGTCCGGCCTAATCAGCCCTGCTTGATTTCTACGTGTTTTCATAAACAAATTACTTGAGCACACAGACACACCAACCACCACCGCCAGAGACGGCCAAAAATATACCAAATCCAAAAGCTCAGTGTGTACACAACATGATGAATCTACTAAGGCTCTTATGAACTACAATAATAAGCCCGTTGGTCAGTTTTTCGGGGAAATATGATTATGAGTTACCCGTATGGGTTTCCCCTCTTCCTCCGGTTCGGGGAAAACAAATATTACCCTGGTTTTTCACAAGCTTCCTTTTCATAGAATTTCGCGACGTTTCTAAGGAACTCAACTACATGATCCGAGTTGTCTTCCTTATTCCGAGTTTAACCTTGGAATATTCTTGGGATATGAATTGTGTACCAGTTAGTAATCAAATATTTGTACCGGGTATACAATACCCTATTTCGGTTCAATACTATTCTCCACCCTCAGGCTATTGATGACAAAGCTAGGGTTTACAAACAAGGGATGGGATTACCCGAGTTACCACATGTGCCAGGGGACTTGGAGGGTCGCTTGTATTTGACATCCTCGACTCCCGCTATTTGAGGCTAAATTCCTACCTCTGGATTTGAGGTCTGTCGCGAGTCTGCAGTATTTCGACGAGTTTATGCTAGAAGCCCTAGTTTTGGCGAACTGAGTGTACGTGGGAATATTTCGGGGAATCTGCTACCAGTCGGATCTAGTACGTTGAAACGGGTATGGATGGATTTTACAGTCTTATTGTTCAGTTATTGCCTTTGACCTTGTTCACCTAGCTTTGGCCGTGTTGGCAGAACGAATGGCTTCAGCTAAGTTTTACAACTCGGGCAATAAAAGCAAAGAAATTCATGCTCAGCCTATAAAGTCTAGTTGGAAATGAAATCCCTTAAAATCATAAAATGATGTGTAATTTAAAATTGTGAGAAAAGAAAACCGGAGATAGCATTTCAAAATGAGGAGAGGCTTTAGTAGTTTTAGTTTATTCCGGGAGCCACACACCCTCATCAGATACGGCTCTTAAGGGCTTGTCAAAAGCGGAAGCTCGTCATAACCAATGGGAAGGGAAAAACTTTGGAGACGGATCTGGAGGCATAAAAGATTCAAAGTTTGAGGATAGATGATAAGCTGCCACCCCCACCAATCAGTAGTAAATAGACTTATGAGTCTACACTCGCGTTCCTTGTACAGGAAACTTTGTGTAAGCTGTTGGATTTTTTTTATATTAAAAACTTTTGCCTTGAATTGACAATGTCTGTCAGGGCTTGTTGAACTCACGTCTTACTCATGTCATGACTCACAACTATCAAATCATGCCAGAGAACATTATGTTCATCCATGTTCATGGGTGTTCATGGGTGTTCATGGAAATTGACGGGAAATCGATCTTTGACTCTCTTCTTTTTTTTAAATATCTTCTTCCCTCTGCGTAAAAACAGCCCCGACTTGTACTCTCACTTTTCTCTCTGGATTGAAAAATAAAATCATTCCAGGAACATCCACCAAGGCTTCAAATACAATCTCAATCTCAAAGTAGTGTGTTAGTGTTTGGAGGTGTTATTAGTACGGAAAACAAGACTTGGAGCTTTTCATACCGAGACTCTTGGCCTCGAGGGTGGCCAAGAGCTCATGGACAGTTCTCATTACAAACATGTTTTTCCTGGGTGTCGTTTAATGTTTCAAATACACTTTTTAAGCTCTTAGAACTTCCAAGAGCTTAAAAACTCTTCCAACTTAACTCTAAGTTCTAACTTAGAACGTCATAATATTTTTCTACAGAAATTTTTTTTTTGCCTAGGAGGGGGAACAATGACTTTTAATATGAGAAATAATTGTGCCTATCTTGAGTCCTTGTACTCGGTAAAGTAAGCTAGCTGGCTGATTGGTTCTGACCACCGGCCAAGGGGGCCAACTGGACAGGGTCGAAGTGAAGTGTCCTGCCAACCATTTGCTAGGGAACGCAAGTTTTTCAAGATTTTGAATTTTACTAACCACAAACTATTGGTCAAAATGTTTGGATATTTTATTCAAGGGATTGTAGTGAACTTTTGACGTTTGACATCGAAGGACGAGACCCTCCTCTTGTATATGACATGAAGCTTTTTTAATCTATCCAAAAGTTTTACATGGACTCTGGTATTTAGCCAAGGAGGAGGATGGGAAAGTCGTATAAGCTTCTTTGAAATGATAGAAAATGAATGAATCCATTCTGAATGGTTTCGGGCAATAAAAAAAGGAAAGCAGTGTCCCGTAATAAAGTGGGATTAAGAAAGTGCAGGATTGAACGTCAGTGGCATCTTTAAATGACAGATGCACTTTATTCCCCCCGGCACGGCTTGCCAAATCTGTCCCAGCCAATTGTTAGAGAAAACTTCCCGACGCTGCATCTTTGAATCCATTACACAATCTCCACACAGCTGTCCATACCTTCTCAATGGAATAGACACAATTCATGGGCAGAGAGTCGTGGAATCTCCACTCTTTTTTTCTAGCACAAGTATCACAACCACCACCACCACCTACAAAAAATAGAACATACAAGTCTGCAGAACAATTCCAACAATGATATAGCAAACGGTTTATTAAAATCTATGCAACTTTACAAGGGAGAGTACAATCCGACCTTGACAGAGTAAGAGGGGCGGAATTTCGTCTCTTATTCTAATTTATGGATAAGGGAAGGGGAAAAGAGTCCTTGTATTAAATTTTATGGGTCGTAGTGTAAGGCAGTCGGTAAATATGTCCCGTGATAAATAAGTGCATAGTAGCCTTACGTTGTAAGCAAATTCAGATTTAATTTTGCCTGGGGACATGTTTACCACGGGGACATAATTACCTGTGCCGGGTCTCCAACCCGTAGTGTACTGCTAATATTAATCAATATGGGATAGTGTGTGCATGGAGTATGGTTATCTTTTTGACCATGTCTTGAGGTTATCAGTGGAGATAAATTGTATGATTTGTTTAAGATGAAAATCCGAGAATTTGTCACGTAATTCAGTAAAGAATTAAAGGAGACCAACTCCAACTTCCTTGCTCTGCATTATTGGCAAGCGGCCCAGATTTCAAAGCTAAAAAAACTGGAGAAAAAATATTCTTTGAATGCTTATTCCTATTTTTTACAATTGCTTGGATTTCAAATGGTTTATAAGTCGGTAAAGTTATCTTTAAGGCATTCGAGATGAATTTGGATTGTTTGAAATAATATTACTTGAGTATTACGAGAATCTCTACCTCCATCCAGTTTACGTCGGAGAATTTGAAGATTAGAAAAAAATCTGTTGCTGTTTGCTTTGAATTAGTTCTTAGTTCCAAGTTCCAATCATCGTAATCAACATCTTAAGTCAATAGTCAAAAGCAGAAAAAATATATCTAAATGATTTGAAAAACAATTCAAACTAATAAATTTACATTGACGATTATAAAACATGTTCAAATTTTAAAGCTCAAGGTGTGGTGAAGCGGTCAGTATAAAACTGTTTCATAACTGTTTTGTACCATCTACCCAACGATGTCACGTCAACGGTCAAGTGTGTTCCTTTGTAGTGGACTTCATGGCTATGTGACAAGTTTCTAACAGTATTGGACTAACTGTATTGTAGAGTAGGGATTTTACATCGACTCTGTTTAACAACGTTAAAAATTCTGGATAAAAAATGTAGCGTTTGAGGCGAAATGTTTTTGCATGTTTATCGTCAATTTAGTTTATTATATAATATTTAGGTCAGTGTCTTTTTGCCTTACCCCTTGTTATTATTATATAATTCCTCTCTCTTCTTCAAAAGGACCTCAAGACTGAGGAATGCCCTTGCGTGTAATGATACTCTAGGACGGGGCATAAAAGCCATTTAAAAATCCGTCACTCCACTACGTACGGGGAACAAAAAAAGGGAATCTTTGGAGCCCTTGAGGGCAAACATTGATTTCGAAAAAAGCAAACGTAAATGCAAGATTTTATACAGCTGAGTATTCCCAACCCTCCCTGATTTTGTATTCAGTGCATGAGGATTTCAAAGCCCTGGTTGCCCCCCCCCAACAAACCCCCCAGTGGCTACTCCCTCCACCGACATTAGGCAAAATTCAACATGAGTGATCCTACCTCACATTTCAAAATATTATCAAGATAATAATAAAGAGTTAAATGGCAGAGTAGAGGCTTCCGCTCTCCATCAACTTTCTAATAACTCTCTCCCTCCTACAAATGGGCTGTCCATGAAGTTTTTTTATTGTCACATTTACGACCTAATTTTAATAGTTGACGGTTTTTAAGGTATAAAAAAATAAAGTTGTAAAGTAGTTTTTGTTTAAAAAGTAGGCTACAGAAAAACCCGTGAGTTCTGCATGTGATGTCCATGCGGGTAGTTAGCCCGAGTCCAGAGGGATAATAAAAAAAGTTTAAGGATTAAATTAGAGACGAGAGTTTGAAACTCACAGGGCACGTGAAAAACAAGAGATCCACCTTGATATATCTAGGCCATGTCATTTGGCCACTAAAAATGATCATGAATCTCAGGCCGTATCAAATGTTAAAATCAAATCCGGCTCTTTGTACTCCCAAGACCTCCAAGAAGATTAGGAGAATTCACCGCCCCGACTAAAGAATTTATGAATCCAAACATTTGAGTATTGAAACAATTGGGCACAAGCTTATTTTAAACGGTGGGAGTCAATTGGGCTTGTCTCTCTTGTGGCTATTGTATTTCTCTGAGATATTCTCAGACTATTGAAATGTCGTCGGAATGTTGAGAGGCTTTTGAAATAGTCACACATGTGTAAAGAGTAGATGGATGTGCCTTTACATAAGTAGGTCCTTCTCCCTCCATATTTCCCCATGTAAAACTCTTGCGGAGGTAGAGAGGAATTCCGGGCACGTTGTCCCTGGGAAACGGGAAGTTTTAGGAAACGGGAGATCCGAAAACGGGAGTCCGTGTTCCGAAAGCCTAAACATTCCTAGTCCCTCATACATTTATTACTCCATCCCTTAGACACTCTCTCACACTATTTAGCCAAGGGCCCGTCCACAAACGATACCACCTCTTCAAATCCCCATTCACGACCCTTGACCCTGCAATCCCCTCCAAGGGTCCTTGCCCCCAAACACTCAGCGCTCTCCGTCCCTATTCCTCAACTCGTGGATCACCACCCGGTCGGGGCTGTGCAGTAGGGCCAAGTAACTCTCTTACGAGTCTGCTCTAGTACTTGGTGATTTATGGAAGAGTCGAGGCGATAGAGTCGACTGAGATGAATTATAGACAGCCCCTTAGTATTCTCTGCTAAAACAATATTATTATGCCAGTCTCCCGGCCCCCAGATTCAATCCGAACTCGGGGAAATATATATTTATTATGTATTTGGTACATTGATTTATAAATGCAATTCCCTGCATCAAGCTCGATGAAAGGGAATCGAGGGGGTGGGACATATAGGCCTTTGAAGGGAAGCTAGGAAAACAAGGGAGCAGTAGAAAGACACCGAGTAATGCAAAGGGCAAAGGTCATGTGGATTTTGACACTATTGACTGGATATAGGGGAAATTTCTGAAGACTCTGTCAAGGCGAGAGTTTATATTATAAGGGAGTTGCTACAGTTTACCCATCAACGTGTCACACTTAGCCTGTCAATTCCCCTTTGGACGTTTGACACCTTGCCGAATTTTTCGTTCACAATTGATTTCTTGGGGAAATGAGGATGGAGTGCGAGTCAAGTATCTTTCAGTGTTTCAAAGTGTGTGTAGAAGTAAAGGTGGGGGCACGTGACGCCAGACCTTCCGCCCATCTTGGCCTGTTGTTTTGGGAATTGGCCATGTTGATGAGAATTAACGTATCACATCTCCACGTGGAGAGAGTCATAATAACGGGAGACGGGGATTGGGAGTTCGGAGGGACCGATTTCCACGTCCACGTTCAGAATTGACAGCCACAATGTTCCCTACATATTTTCCATAGCATTTAAAGGGAAGAACCGATTAATAAAAGTCTCGTCCATCTCCTCCAACAACTTCAAACTTATTTCTAACCCGCCAATATGGCGGCTCACTCTGTTACGTTTAGGCAAAAATTTGCCAAATCTTCCGGGAGACTTGCAAGGCAGAGAAGCCCGTCGGGTTTTCTCAATGGATGCACGGAATTCCGGTACTGCAGGTGGTCACTTGTCGGTGGTTTGACTTTTTTGTTGTCGGTTTGGGGTCGGTGGTCTGAAATTCTTGTTTGTGGTCGGTGGTTGGTGGTCTTTCTTTTTCTTTGGGGTTCAGTGGTAGTTGCCCATCTATGCTTCTGTCTTATGTATTGTACTATATCTTTTCTGTTTCTCAACCTAAGTAAAATGATTGGTGGTAATTTAGCATAGTGACACGGGACCCCCTCCAAAAGAAGACTTACCTAGTTGGTAGACCCCAGTGTAAATAAAGCATGTCGTGGTCACTTTCTTGGTTTGGTGTGATTTCTAAACTTATCCATTTGGTCTTGTGCCACTGTGTCGGAAGTATTGGAAGGATGGAAGGGCTGAGAAGGGAGTTGAACATTTGTGAGAGATAAGAGGATGATATATTGTGTTCAAAAAGGGAACTGGAGGCATAATTAGTCTTAGTCTCCTCTCCTCCTGATCCCATCCCACTTCTTACACAAGTTCCAGCAAACAGCCAAGAGAACCAATTTTCTACTACTTACCACCCATGGCAGTAGCAGTCAAGACCCATCAGGGAAAGTTAGCACACAGCTGGGGTAAATTTTAACTCCGAATGTTAAAACACCCATCACAGGTCACACCCTCCGGCTCTCCATTTAACTTTCTCCGAATTACCCGGAAGAAAAAAATCCTCCCTATAGATCGGAGACGGACTGTGTGAAGGGACAAGTCCGTTATTTCTATGGGGGCCCTCCATAAACTTTGTAATCTATGTTTCAGAGACCCCCTAGGATATTTAATGAGCCCGTTGCGTTGGACCGTGTTTTATTCTACGCATTGTCTTAAACTACTCCCCCCTCCTCCGGATGTAGTTTATGTAGAATCCCTTGACGACTACAAGTGAGTCGTGCACTGAAATCTGTATGTGATGGGAAAGGATGTGTAAGAGATGACCAAGTTGGTCCTCGAATGGGAGGTTTCAAGGGCTTATCTGTAAGTAGAGCGGAACTTAGACTCGGGCATATCCTTTTTTATAGGGAACCATCGGGTAGGAAAGCCAGAGGGTCCCTCGGGCTAATCCTCTGCATTTTAAGATAAGACATTTCAATCACCCTATATCTTCCCTTACGAGTCTATTAGATTCCCGTTTGCAAATTCAACCCAGTGAGGGCAGGTAGTGTAGATCACCGAGTTCAGTTTCCAGGATTATGACACGGTGAAATGCTCTTTTGATTTGATACCATCACAAAGACAGTTTTTAAATGCCCGGGTAGGGACAAGACGTCGATGGGAGCTTAATCGTGTGTTTTTAATTTTTATACACTTCTGAGGTTTGTCTGAGTTTTATTTTGAACCTCTGGTGACAATGCTGAGGGAATTATTGATTTGATGTGAAATATGATTAGAGATGTCAAGAGCTGAGTTGTCTTCAGCCTCTCTGATATGATGGCATTACGGAGTGGAAGTGGATTTCTGACACGTAAGCTCTCATTTTTCCACCTCAGGTGAAATCCCCTTCTCGGATCAAGTATAGTCAGTCAAGCTAGTCGAGTGGTTGAGTCTCCCATACTTTTCCACTAGGACTAGGGTTTAAATCCCTTCTGGGTTCGAATTATTCAGCAAAAAGTGTATGGCAAATACACTGACTGTAAGATAATACGGTATGTGGTATGGAGTTTTTGAAATTTGGGTATCGGTCTACAATCCGATAGTCAGATTGTTTTCCTCTTGCCCTGAATGGTGAGTGTAGCGGGTGAGCCCATTCAGTGGCCCTGGTCCTCATACATTCAGCTCACATGAGGCAGCTGATAACATTGATTCCTAATTAGAATCATACCTTCCTTCCCTGGTCCTCCTTACATATTTAACAAACATGAGCTGGCTTAAATGCTCCAGACACAGTAAGTTAGAGACCCCTCGGAGACGTAATGACCACTGACAAGTGGGTGTCTTCCGTTGTAACCGTTCCTTTTTTTTTTTTTTTTTTTTTTTTTTAACTCACACCCTTGCCCGCATTAAATCCATAAAATACCCGCACTTCTGAAACAAGACTCCCATAATAGTTGTTCCACTTAGTCAAACACTTCTCTGCCCTGGGCTACCAACCCACACGCTAAGTCTAGCCCAAAATCAATGACCAAGTCCGGATATTGCCCTCTCCAAATTTTCTTCGGCAAATACTCAGAAAGGGTCCATTGTTGTAATTTCAAAGTAGCAAATCAAATTCGGCCCACGATAAATTGTTGGTTAAGATTATGAAGACTGGAGTTCATCGACAGTGGCACTGATTTCTACCCGGGTCTTTGTCTCTTATTTCTAGGACTTTGATTAGGAAATGCCGATTCTGTTGTTTCCGGATGAGGGAGATTAAGAAATGCGGAACTTCAGCCGACTTGACACCGTCAAGGCCCCCGGATCTAAACAAAGTCCAGTCCTTCTCCCCCTCATAAGAATCTAAAGGTCATTTCCTAATGGTCAGCCCCCCTCTATCCATTTCTTTCTAATCAATATGGAAATGATCCAAGAAAACTTAAGAGATTGCCTTACAAGTCCCTTGATAATACCCGGGTGGCCACGTATAACAGAAATTAAAATGTAGGTGGTTTCTTACCGCTTCTGTACATGGATGCTTTTAGAGGGAGGTGAATTTTTAAATTCCACTAAGGACACTGAGTTGATATGGATATTTAAGACGACCTGGGCTTATAGCCATTATGGGGAGGTGGATGTAAGAATTGGCCTTGGGTGGTGGTGGGGGCAGTACGTGCGGCCAGGATTGATAAGAGCCGTAAGTGCCAAAGTAGTTGGTGGGAGATAATAAATAAGTTCTTGGGAAGATGTTGCATGAGCACGTAATCTAACTTTTGGACGAGGTGGACTTGAAAGTTATAGACTATCTTCCTTCAAGGGCCCATCCACCTATTCCATACTGAATTACATTTAGCTTTCTAGGGCCATTCAGTTTTTTTTTTAAACCACACGAGTCCTTCACGTTTTATAGCCGGAGCCGATGGATCTCCGTACCGAATTCGGGTGTAGAAAAGCTAATGAAAATGTTTTCCTTTGTTCATTTCAGATAAAAGAAGTAAAGAGAGTTGGGGGCGTGAATTTAAATATTTGGTAAGTTCAAAAATATCTCTCAACTTGAGCCAAAATATCCCCCTCTGTCCAAACCCTTTATGATTTTTATTTGGTCACGTCACCTAACTCACGTGTGTCATTGTTGTCAAACCACTGTCCACTCCCGATTCATACAGCTGAGGGCCTAACCCTCAAACAATGCTGGAAATATTCAAAGATTTTGAAACCCAATTAGCTCACGAAGGTCCCCTTAAGAGAAAGCGTCAGAAACTTCTCAGCTCAGTCACGTCAAGGACGCTAAACAGCTTTAATACGCTCCTGCCTCCTTATCATATCGGTATCTGAAGATCAGCCCTAGAACATTTGCATACGACCATGTCGCCTCATCTCCTTGGAGCTATCTTGAAGCCCCACGGGGTCTCTTGGAAATATAACCGATGGCTTTAAGCCAAAAAATGCAATATCTTCCTTTTTTAGGCTATTAGGCCATTACGTCTGGGTAAAATCAGCATTGATGGTGCCAGTAGGCAGTAGGTGGTAATAAGTGTGGGACACGGTACAAATTCTCAAACCTGTTTGAAAGCTAACCCCCCCTTCAACTTTTGGGATTGCACTCGCTCCCCCCTCGTTCCTTGGAGATAATTCAAGTCTTGCTTAACTTTTGAGATGTGAGAGTGACCGAGTTTTATTATTATTATTATTATTATTATTGCAATGCTTATCACTGCGTAGTATTAGTATGGTTATTAGTACAACATCCAGAGAGAGAGAGAGACGACGAAGCTAAAGCTCATCATCTCAAAGAGTCTCGTCTGAGATATATAGTGGACGGTGGTGGTGGTGGCAGTTACTAATAATAATATTAGTAGACAAGATCCGCATAGACAAAATGAGCCTCAGTTGGTATTTGCAAATTTCCTCAAGAAACTTGGCTCTCCGAGTTGGCTCTCTGTAATTCATTCCTATTTTGCATTTTTGTTCATAAACTCCGGTTCGTTTAATAGGGTTGCTCAAACCCAGGCGGGGCTTTTTCATACCAGGTTCAAAAACCCGGGGCTTATCTCCTAAGCCTTTTTATAGGATTCGGAGAGGAGGAGGGATCCGAAACCAATGCCCGTTTTCAGACATACTAGGTCAAAAATTTAACTTTGAACGATTTCAAACGTATTGTATTTTTAAAAAACTCATGTAAATTGGCTACTTAATAGTACAGGAATCCCCTGGGTGGTTTACCCTGGTGGTTTACGGCCTGGTTTGTTGATATTTATGCTTGTGACTAATTTTGATGAAATCCTCTCTCCCTGACACTTTTACAACACAAAGTTCCATTAGAAAAATGAAAAATCTCTCTTGGCTCTCGACGTGTACTCTCCGCCAAATTACATCACACATTTATTATCCCAACCCTCCGCTTGTATAAAACAAATCTCATCCCCGAGATAAATTGCAAATCCCTCTCCTTTAAAAGATATATTGTACTTATGAGTGGTAAATGGTACTATAAATTCAACCAAGGCCGACTCCACTCACAAGCTCAATAATACATATGACCTGGGCTGTCCTGCAACTAAAAACACTACCAGAACCCCCACTGCTTGACCATCGAGTCCTTTCAAACGAAACTTGCAAATCCCAAACTGATTTAAAAGCCCGGGAGAAACTGAATAGTGTGGGCTAGAAATCTGACTGTGTGTTCAGCGTTGAATCTGGCGCTCCCACCAAACCACTCAATACTCAAGTTGCACACTGCCCCAAATGTACCACACTCATTGCAAAATTATAAGATCCCTGATGACTCTGCAATGCCCGTTATGACGGGCTTCTTGGGTATTTGTTTTGGACCCGTTATAGTGGGCACCGTCGGTTAGTTGTCTAGAAATCTGTATGAGCGTGTCCAAGGTTAAATTCGGCGCTAATTCCAAACCTTTCAATGTCAAAGTTGCACACTTTCTCAAACGTACTCGACTCAATGAAAAAATAATAAACATGCATTTCTGACATACCTTCGATGCCCGTAGAGATGGCATTATACTCTAAGCGATGCCCGTTACACCCGACACCGATGCGATGGCTAGTTGGAAATGGAACGATACACGAGAGGCGGAGGAGAGGGCAGTTGGTAGTTGGAATAAACAAATAAAGTTTTGTTAAATTATTAATATTTAATTGCAAGTTGATTAAGTAAATGGTCTGGAGTATTTGAGAATAGGAGAGAGGGTAAGATTAAAAGTAATTTGAGTGAGATTAGAAGTCGCTGGTTAGTCGTGAATGAACTACTTTCCCCAGAAGGTGGTTTGGCCAACTTTTGGAATTAATAAAGCTCAGCCCTCTGAGAGAGAGGAGCAAAATACTTAAGTGAAATTAATAGTCTCGTATGAACGTAAGTAAGGTGTTCCCTGGTCGAGTCAGTTGATGCCAAAAACCAAAAGGAATTATTCCAAACTTTGTGGCACAATTTAACACAACTTGCCGACTGGGGCTCCAACCGCAAATCAATTTACGAAACACCATCTTCACGAAATACTCTTCCTCATGTCATGTACATCTTGAGGTGGAGAGGGAAGATCCACACACTCTACCACCCCCACCTACCACAACATGCAACTAGAAAGCTCAACACAAGCTACCGGCATCACAACGCTCTAATAGCTGTGACCCCGTGACCTCGTCCCCACCTGGTTTTTAGTCATTACACTAGCCTCATCTGTCCCCCTGAATTACGTGTTCAGTCATATAGATCCTCCCTACCTTGATTAACTGGCTAGGATAATGTCCCACCTGGAAGTTACCCATGTCCTAACTACCCGGGCAATGTGGGGCAGATTTTCTCTCAAGTATTCTTGGGATTATGAATAAGCGATTTTTACAATCCCCCAAGCATTTCCACGTACGCTCTTTATAATTAAGGATTGAGGGGCTCAATAGGCATCACGCACCTTTAAATTACATCAAACCCAGAGAGATGTGGCAATCTAACTATTTGTTATCTCTCTCTGTCTCCTCATGGATGGGATTGGTTTTCCCAATTTTTGGAAGCATAGGGACATGGAGCTTTAATGATACGACCGACTACAATTCCTGCATTTCATTTCCACGAAGGATTAAAAAATAGCTTTGAAGTGTAAAAATATTGAAAGGTATTGTGGATGGGATCCTCCCTCCTGCCCTCCGGACTGTCATGGGTCTGTAGTGAAGAACTTGAGAAGTGACTCGTGCCCCACCCGACCTAATCATAACTTGTGATAAGAAATGAATAATTAGTGAAACATTCCAAGAATTTGGGCTACAAAGTTCAAAAGGATTGTGGAAACGCAATTTAGAGCTCAAATCTTTAGAATTACTCACGTCCCTCTTGTATTTATGACAGACAGTTTGAGATTATATAATGGACTGTGTGGCAGACCACGTATGAACTCAAACTCTGTATTAGAAAATCCTTACCGCAGTTCTCTCACACCTTGCCAACCCTATTTTCACAATGGCACTGAGTCCCCCTCATTAACAAATTAAAATTTTTAACCCAGGACATTTTCTGACTGGTCACCCATCCGTAAAATCATCCCAGGCCTTAAACCTGTTTCTAAAGTCCTTACGATACAAATTAGAGTGGTAGAATTATATGGAAATTGAAGGGGTTTCAGTTCCAGGATGGAGAAGCAAGTTTGGGGAATAAATATCCCGGGTATCTTATAATATCCCGTTTCCATAGATTATGACAAGCCCTTGTGGGATTAATCTTGTTAAGACAAGACACATACATGCTAATTTAGTTAAGTACATCTTCTTCATACTAATTACCCACTGCCTATTACCTCCTAGAAGCACAAAAGGACATTGATATCTCCTCCCTAATAAGTACTCTCAGTGTCCCTTGAAACCATCTCTCCTTCCAACAAAGTTGTGAGCTGTCGGAAATATTTGAGATCCAAAAATCTCCCTCAAATTTCCCCTGTCAATCCTTAAAAGAGAATTAGAAGTTAGAACTACCGTCCAACAATCCCAAGCCTTGTCACTTGAGCATCCACGAGGAAAAGGATAATTTATAAATTTCGAAATCCACTGCACTAACACGTGTTTGTGGTGTAATGACTTAACAAGCTCGAGACTCCGCTCTCCCATCTCGTACAATTCTCCTCTCCCAAGTCTCTCGTACATATTTCATGTAATGCGGAAGGAAACACGAGAAATTACTTACCAGCTCACACACACAGCTAGAGAGACGAGTCCCACCAAAAACAACATCTCCACATGTCAGTCCACACTAAGAGGGGCCTCAACACATCACGTGACTACTAGAGACCCTTAGAGATCCCCCCAGAGAGCTGGAGGCAGTCTCTGTAGACATTGACTATGAACAGACCCTTGCCTTATTTTCAGTCTGGGTATCATCATAATTAGACACATAACTCGAGAGGAGACGCTTGCACAAACTTGTTAACTTAATCCTCATTTCTTATATGAGTAATTTAACCCGCACTGGTGCTCCATGCTCAAACTCCGTCTCTCAGTTTGGGTGCCTAGGGTAGCTCTCTGTTCATGTTACTTGATGGAAGTTGATGAAAATTGAGGGAAAGGTATTCACTTTCCCCATTTCTAATTTCCAATCGCTTTTTAGTCTCTTACTCAACGTTCCTTGGGGACTTGGCGAGGACTTTTCCCTTGGGATTTTTATGCTGTCTTTTTGTGTCTATAAAAATTGTTGCCCATTGTAAAATGTGTATTAAATGGAAGGAGAAGTAAGTAAAAGTGTGCAGATGGAATGTCTAAGGGCTCCCAGCCCAACACGGTGGATTAGCTTTTGAGTAATAATTCTAATCATGAAAGGAGTTAATGATCTTTAGCAAAATCCCAGCACCGTACTCGACTACAAATGAAGCGATTGATATTAATCTGGCCCTAAGGGAATAGGGAAGGATCCTCATATGACTAACACACCCTAAGCCCCCTTCCTCCCTGACTACTAATTTATAATCCGTGGGGGGAATGTTGAAGGCGTATTAATTAGAAATGGAAATAATGACTCCCAATCCCCCAAAATAGTTAAGCCCTCACTTGAGCTCCCAAAAAGCTACAAGAGCTATTCTACTCAACTACTAACTTACAAGCCCGTCCACCAATTCTTTCACTTTACCCTTTTCTAGAACACAAATAAAAACTCATCATCCCCCAAAAAAAGTCTCAGAATCTGTCGTTCCCAGTCCCTAGTTGTCAGTATGGGTACTCAGGAATCTGTGAGGTACTTAGCCGACACTGAACGCTTTACAAGCTGCTCCAGGTTCTTCAGGGCGATTTCAGCCCCAGGCAATGTGGAAAAGACTCCAAAATTCCTTCCAATGAGGGAGATTCAGTTCCAAGGACAAAAGCGAAGATTTTATTTTGTCTGATAAAGTGATAAAAGTTTTCGTGGTGAGTGGACAGCCCCTCTTCTCATACCTCTTGTAATGCAGTTAGTCCCAGAGACTGCCGAGAGTCAGGATGAGTTTGAGTCTCGAGTTTTGGTAGTTGGATAAGGAATCTTCCTCAGTCTTGTGGATGACTTCACAATTCCATCAAAATAAAGGCCTAACAACACCTTCTCTCATAGAAACTTAACCGAAAATCAACAACTTCTGTCAAACCCACCAAATCCCAATCTTCCCCCCAGGGCCATTCATAGCCCATCAGTGGAACATAACTCCCGGGTATCGTGTACCAAGTACCTTGAGAGTTATCTCCTGAACAACCCCTTTTTCCCTTTCTAACTTTGAAGACATGCATTCCCAACCCATTGACTTGAAATCTAATTACTACAGTCAATACATATAATATGAGACTAGAGGGAGAATCAAGGACTTATTTCTTGTATCAAACTCCTCACAAGGGACTGTCCATACTGCCACAAACGCATTTCCTCTCTCCTCCATTCTCCGGACTGAGGATGGAGCGTTTAGTCCTCCACACAATTCTAAACTCTGTTCATCACAATATTTCGAGAATGAAATAAATCCCCAAGGGGCCCTTTTAAATACCCGCTATACTCCCTACCATCACTTTCTCCGGCTCTGTCTATTCTAAATTATAGTTTGGTTTTCTTAATTAACTTTTCTAACCACTTTCTTCCCACATATCTTCCCATTTAATGAGTGTGGATTGACTTGGGTGGACTCGGACTCGGGTCTTGCAGACATCTCTCAAATCCTCCTCACAATCATGAGTGGCATCGACAGCTGGCTTTATCCCTTTTGATTTATAAGATTGAGACCAGAAGGAGGTATTTTATAAAGATAAGCTCTTGTCTGATTGCCAGGTCACTACGTACCATTAAGAACCCTGTAAAATCCCCGTTGAAATTTTCTTTTCATTGTTTGTTAGATTTAGAAACCGGTCTGGGTTTTTTTGGCTGTAAAAGCTGTCCCTACTGCTTCTGAAGAAGAAGGGATGTGTAGATGGTAGAGAGATGTAAATCTGGTAGTGTGGGCCTGAATTTAGTTCCCTGGTATTCTTTAATAAAAAGGGATGTGTGATTTAGCCGTATAATTAAATTTCTCCGTCTCCCCTGAGGAGAAATCAATAATAATATTATGTAAGAGATAATATTATGGGAAGGTGAAAAGAGGATATTTTAAAAATGCATTTGCTATTCCTCAGATGGAGATTACCTTTGGCTTCCCTCTCTCTCTCTCTTAAGGGAGGGAAAAAAAGTCCCGAAGATCTATGCATTATTTATTTTTAATGGCCCACCAACCTGTTCCCACTCTTGTCTGGGGAAAGGGAGAGGGAAATAATGAAATCCGGGTTTTACTCTTTTTCACAAGATCCGAATGCGGGGATTCTATTCATTTATATCCCTCTTGTTGTTCCTCCGACAATCCATTTACATCCCTTTACATTGAGGGGCCATCAATGAGCTGCGTAACAACAAATCACACATGCCGACATTCACTAGACTCCATCTCCCACCTGACTCTGCTTGACCCGTGGGGGTAGGAAAATCTCATCTCCATCTCCATATAATATCTAGATTGTGGAGACAGCCATGGGAACTTGCTTTCTTGTGTCGCACAGTCGGTGAGGTCAAGGACCGGGAATGACGTCACATGTCGGGGAAGGTGAGATTTTAAAATCCTTAGTCGGTGGACAGCCCTTTGGATTCTTTGTGGAATTTTGTGCGGAGCCGGGTAAAGTGAATGGGGAAATAATACCTGGAACAAATATGCTAAACTCCCAAGCTGTCTACACAAACATATTTTAGAAAAACATTAGCTTTTTATCCATTCAGACTTTCTCAATGTACTTCTCTCTCCCTCTCTCCAGTTCTCTCGTTTTTGTACAAAAGGGTTTTCCAAACTCATTGAGCCACTAACTGCTTTTCAAAATTTTACTCCCCCGAGTTGGCCGACTCTTTTAACTCATAGGGACAAAAATAATCAGGAGTGTATGAGCTTCTAGCTCGTTAGAAAAATTTATCAGACCATGTTCCTCAATTAGGACACACAAAAGTCACGGATTGTAGAACCCTTTGTAACGCTGGTCCTACCCTTCCCCCTTCATGATGCAAACCTCGGGTTTACTTTCAAACGGAAACTCATTTAAAAAAGCCCATTTACAATTAATTTCAATATCCGTTTTAGCTTTTACAAAATGAATCGGAAATTGATATTTTGAATTGTAAATCGATTCAGTTTTGGAAAACATGCTCAAACTTCCCAAACTTCCTTTGACTGTGCTGTAAACTATCTGCCTAAATAGTCAGCAAACGTTTGTGTAAAATTGGTTGAGAGAAAAAACCATCCCCAATTTAATTGCCCCCCTCGACAAGGAGAGAAAGAGAAAAGGAAGTGTCTATATAAATTAACTCTACCAGTTTATAGTCCACCCGACACATCTCCCTGCATTTAAAAGAGAATAATGACTGCTCCTAAAGGGGCCCTTGAAACGGGCCCTATTGTGTAATTGTTGCACTGGAGCCGGAGAGTGACCTAATTTGTCCAGCATTGTGTGCAAGAATCACTTTGTCAATTTAGTTTTGTATCGGAACGAGGTCGAAGGTGTCAGACGCAGATAGGGAAGCTTTTCTCTTATTTCTCTGCCATAAATTCCAACGCCCCCCCCCCCTCCCCCCCACGCCATGCAAATCGTTTTTGAGGAGACTCTAATTGTAAAATGTGACAAGTGGACTGGACGGACTTTTGAGGCCGATCCATTCCCATCCAAAGTCCGTTTATACATTCCACGGCTATGCAACTCTCAATTCCAGCTTCATTCCCAATCTCCGCACTTATATTCTATGTTACCCGGATCAATAAAATTCGGATTTAGGCCAATGGGCAGTTTTCAACTGTCGTCCACATTTATTTATTACCTCCATCTTCTGAACTAACAATTGCACGCATCAATCAACGATCTATATAGGCTACATTTTTTTTACCCCCTCCGGTCACTAGCCGAGGGTAAAAAAAATCCAAACTACTTTATCAACTTATTAAACAACACTGGCTTTCTGATCCCCCATCGATTAGCCAAGTGATTTTGCAAATACTTGGGTGGAGTTACCCGGTTCTTGGGACCAAAGATGGATCGGTTTGAAAACTATGAAATGTTCATTCCCAAGTGGGGGTATGTTGAAGGTGGATTGATAATCGCACGGATGACCTTAGAGAATCGCATGGCCTTTTCCTCAGAAATGTCCTCCAGCCAAGAGGCTGGAGTTATAAAAGTGAGTAATAAAGCTCGGAGCCCCCTCGGGCAGTCAACCATTTGAGAATTGTCAAATTTCGGAGAGAGGAGAAAGCGATTGTAAAGAAAGTGTTATGGGCTGGTGATGATACCATCCGCTGCACCTCATCCTCTTGTAATTAGCGAGGGAATTCGTGCTTAAAGCCAAGAGAAGGGACTAAATCCGTTAATTTCAGCCCTGGAATAAGAGTCAGAGGGCGGAAATGAAAGATTGTGTTGGGTGCGAATAGTGGAGGGTGAATTTATCATTTTTTTATATCCTCTTTTCATTATGTGTCCCATCCATAAAAAATCTGTGGTCGAGATGTTGGAACGATGCTCTAATCTACTTGCTTCCACCTTTTTATATTTCAGAGGGGGAGCTAATAGAGAAGCGAGGAGTACATTGAGTGTGGGGGTGCCGGTGTGGAAAATCAAGTAAGAGGTGGTGGACGTGATCAGAAAGCTAGTTCTCCGACAACAAGTCCACAAGGCCCCTGGATTCCCCTCCACAAATCGTGTGAATGAGGTCGAGGAGACTGAACGGACAGGGCTGCCCACTTGAATCCTCAATCCCTCTTTGCGGTCTTCTCATTACGAGCCCTTAAAGCTATTGTTACGGAGAGGGTGTTCTTGAGCAGAGGATAATCCACCATAAGCTACCCGGGCATCGAGGGCCACTTTCACATTACATCATCATCATCGTCATCATGATATCCGAGTCAGTCAATACGGGGACTGGTCGAGTGGGCTAGGGAAGCGAACATGACAAATCCAACTCACTAACTACTCCTCCCCCCGGGAACATGTGACTTTTGAACTAGTAAACTAAACAAGGGAATAATAACCACTCTCTCCTCTTGAGCATAATGGAGGTGTTCAACCAGACCTGGCCGGATGTGACCTGTGGGCCGAGTATTGATTTCAATTAATCGGCCACAGTGTACTTTACCCACAGATACCAAGCTAAACACTGCCCTCTCATTAACTAAAGGGGAAGGGATCCTTTTGTTCATCCTCACCTTTGTTCATTTTGAAGGATGAGATTATGAAATGGATGACATGGTTCTTCACATAGATTAATAATAGGCATCCCGAATATACTTGACAATTATGTCCGAGAGGGTCAGGTGCAGGACATGAGAGGAGTGACTCTCTCTTTTGAAGGATTGTGTGACCTCTGTGGTGACGGACGTTGAGTCGTTGACATGTCCCTCATGCCAGGCCCGCAAACTATTTTTTCCTTGTGATATTCTCTAGTCTCGGTTTTTTTCCTCATCTCTTTCCCGAACAAGGTGATCCGTGAAATGTGGGGGAACAGCAAGAAACGAAGGAAAGGGCTTGGAAACCCCGTGTGCTTTTTGTTTGTCCTTGGACTGGGACTTGTGACGGGGTGTCCGTCAGATTGTGTTTGTAAGTGGAAAGGAGGGAAGCAGAATGTGGAGTGTGTCAATCGCTCCCTTAGGACATTCCCACCGACAATTGATCCTGGAACTCAGGTAGGTCCATTTTTTAATCTTTTTTAATGTAATTAAGAGTTTTTTTAAAAATTACGGTCAACTAACAGATAAGCAGATCATAGGTACACTGGAATGTGGAAAAGGTGTAGGATTTAATATTTAATCCTCGAAATATGAGATATGAGTTTTCAAAAAAAAACAGTCAAATAAAAAAGCAAGCTCTGATGAAAACAGTTTGTCACAAATGCCAAAAGCGGACAAGAGCTTTTCCGTGATCCCTGCAACATATCATCCTCTGTCCACAATTTTGAGGGAAATCCTTTTTTAATCTTCTACTTGATTTACTACCCGGGAATTTTATGACGTGTCCCCGAATTGTAAAAAAAAGATGTCGGGTAAGATTAGTTGAAGTAGCCGTGTTGTTGTTACAAGTCAATCTCCTTGTGTTTCCTCAGAGGGATAGAGAAGCAGAGTGAATATAAGTTGAGATAAAATCTTGAGCTCGTCCTAAAGTTGAGTCTTATATTTTTAGTAGAGGGTTGAGTAGATTCTAATCCATTGTTTATGATGGCAAGTGTGAAAGTGTGAGTGTGGGAGATAAGTGAATTTCATTTGATAACATGTTGTAATTGTGTTCAGGTGCTGGACGTGTCTGGAAACAGCTTCGAGACGCTGCCACCCGACCACTTTATGCGATCCGGGCTTATCAACCTCCAGAAAATCTATTTATCAAAATGTCGTCTCTCCCACATAAACTCCCGGGCATTTCGGGGTCTGAGTAACCTCGTGGATTTGGACTTGAGCCACAATCTCCTGAGGGAAGTCCCCACCTCCGCCTTCCCAGACTGCCAAGGGCTTATGAGACTCATCCTCAGTGGTAACCCCATCGCCCACATTCAGAAGCGGGCCTTCGTTGCCCTCGAGGCTCTCACCTCTCTCGAACTCACACACTCCAGCATCGACATAATCGAACATGTCAGTCCGCACTTTTTTTATTATCTTAATAGCATAAATCAATTCGGAAAATCCAGCTTATCCCACCTCAACTTGGGCCAACAGGGCTTTCTCGTATATACCTACTTTACAATCCGTGTCAAAACATTGGGCTCTTCAAGAGCCTTATCTCAAACTAGTTAGGGAGCCTTCAGGGTAGCATGTTTTCGGGGGAAAGATTTAAACGAAATCCGTTACTTTAATTTGGTGTTTAAAGTGTGTGGGAGGTTCTTTGGTGGGTGTTGGCGGCTTATCTGCTGATAAGAAGATGCTGGAAATAGAGTCTGTGTGGGTAGAGTACTTTTGAATAAAGTGGTGGGTCCATTGTGAGGGTCTAGTTTGATGTGGTTATCTCCTACCGTGTCACTTTCCCTCTTATCAAACTTTCCAGTCCTCCTCTTCAAGAAATAGGTCGAGTCGTCGTGTCAGTCTCTGGACAAAGGCCATCTTTTACTCATTTACTTCCCATTCAAAACCATTCTCCAGACAAATCCAACATTTTCAAAAACTATTCACTCAATCTCCAATCAAAAGAATATTTCCCTCCCGTCCTCATTCCAAAACACAATCACAAAGTCAAATGGGCCACATTCAACATTGACAACTGAACCTAAATATTCTCACTTTGCAATGGGGGGGGGGGGTTCTCGAATGGCCCAAATGCTTTCATATTTTTTCACAAATTCAGCCTAAGCGTTCCATACTGAAAATTAGTCAACGAAGATACCTCCCCAATATCTTGTGATGCTAAGGGGTAAAAAACATGTCTAAAATGATTGTATTTTCCAGGGTGCGTTTGAAGGGCTGCACAGTCTAGAGTGGCTCAAGTTGAACGGGAATCGACTAAAGAAACTGGGAGGTCTAGGGTCCCTGCCACTGGGACTCAAGGGGGTGTGGCTGGAGGAAAACCCTTGGGAATGTGACTGTCAACTGTTGGAGCTGCGGTTGTGGCTGGCTGACAGAAATGTGGCCAACTCGGTGGAACCCCGGTGTCTCCGACCGGATCGATTGGCCAACTCATCCCTTAAGGAATTGCCCATCGACAACTTTGCCTGCACCCCTCAGCTCTCTCCGACCACAATGTATCAGAAAATCGGTAAGGGACGGTCCAACTCTTTGCAAACTTTATTTGAGCTCCACTGACTTGCATAACAAGCAAAGTCATTTGTATAGAACAACTCCCAACTCTTGGGTCCATCTTTGGCTAATTCCCGTTGATTCATAAAGGATACGGCTAAGGTTGGGTTGCCAGTAATTGATAACCCTCGTACTAGTTTTCTGTCAACCTAAATCTTAAGGGCGCAGTTTGATGACACTTTAAACATTTTGGCCCTTAGCGAACAAAAATTATACATTTGCACAAGAATTGTTTATGAACAAGTGCTGGGAAATACTTCAGCGGCTTTTATCAAAGTTTCCAAGCTTCGTGGTTATCCACTACAATTGATGTGCATGGAGTTAGATAATTGCATTTGCGGTTTTCAAAGAACCACACCCACTTGCAAAATCTCTGCCAATTTTAAAACTTTAGGCGGAGGATGGGGAATGGTGTAGTCCCTGAAGAGCCCCAACTGGGTATCTAAAAGGGAGGACAGGACTTAAGAATACCTTTACGTAACTCTTCTTAAAAAAGCCACTTGTTTTAAATGCTGTTGTTGCTAACGCATAAAATGGTTTAATATTCAAATCCATAATTTAAATCTGTTTTGAGCTAGAGCTAGAATTCCATGCCTAAACAGCTCCGGGCTAATACGTTTCCAAACGGATAGAGTTTATAAGGGAATTGAAACAAGGGATGGATTAGTAGGAAGAATAGCCTCTTGTCGGCCTTAAGGCTCCTTCCACAATTTAATATTTACAGCCTATCCCATCCCCGATGTCACAGGGGCCAAAAAAAAAATTATTATTTATGCTATTTTAGCAACTTAAATGCATGGGTCAAGAACAAGCATTTTGAATTTTGAATGATTAAGATTACACGTTCTTTGCAAAAGGTCGATTATGATTAGAAAACCGGGTAGCCGATCAGTGCAGCGGCACCCAATGCTAATAGCCAGTATGACCGATAAAAATATTAATTTATGGCTACTGACAAAATTTCTTAAGGGCTCAAACAAAAAGTTTCTTTAAGTCACCAGTTCCATGGGACTATTTCTTGACCCACACGGGTCAGGAAATATATTTATAGTTACCACAATGAAGTCAGTGGTAACCAAAAGTTAAGAAAACATTTTTTGATATTCCACGTGCTTGACTAATTGGGAAGGACATGATAAAAAAAACCTACCAAAGAAAATACTCTTGCTTTATTTGGAAACTCTATGCAGTCCCATATCCTTCTTAAGCACTATTGACACGGCCTTTTTGAAATATAAAAGGGGTGTAAAGCCTATTTGAATTTTTGTAACTTGAACAATGTGTCAAATAGGATTTGGAAATAACTCTGCATTATCTAGAGTACTTGGGCCCAAATCCGATTTACTTTTTACCTAATACCTAGGAATTGAATCATCAAGAGGCACAGCTTACTTTCCCCTCATGTTTGTTGCCCTTAGGGAAGGGCCATTAATCACCTCACTCCCATTTGACACTTAGCCTCCCTCATAGCCTTCCATAGAGTATTCATAACACTCCCCGACCTTCCGCCACACCTATCAACCTAATCTCTAGTCCCTGCCTCAATCCTGAGGTACAAGGGAGAGAGATTAAGTGTCAAAACGGAGCCATAGTCAGCCAGTGGGGGTCATTCAGGGATCAGACTTTATCGATCCCCCCTCCGCTCTTTTTGATGAATACATTGTTTCAAGAGAGTCGAGGAGCAGATACGGCTTTTACACATTCGAGAAGACACAAGGAGATTATTGACTATTGGCTCCTTCTGTATCTTTGAAGTGCAGAATCTGCGGACTGACTTCCTAAACGCCCTTTGATAAATGTGAGTCAATATTTTCGCTAAACCCTCCAATACACACGAACACACCCATCGGCGTCCACGGGGCTGGAGGAGAGGGGGCACTGTTCCAGCCCACTCTAGGACCCTTGTCGGCACTGGCCCCTCCAAGTAAAGACAGGGGATTCAATACGGCCCTGGAGGGGGGAGATAAGCGCGGAGGAGAAATGTGGCCAAAATGTTGTTATCGGCGGCTTTGTGCTTGGGCAAAGAAATATGATCGGCGAGTGCAATAACTCAATAGCCAAAGGGATTCTCATCCATCCTTGTCTATCAAAGAGCTATCACTTCATATGTCTGTGTCTAAAAAACACAAGGGGATTGAAGGGCCGGGGAAACTGCTAATAACAGCCAGGGACTTGATCCGCTCTTCTCAATTAGATTTAAAAGAGTGTGCATCTACGGCCCTTAAGGGATCGTCTGGGAACAGAAATTCGATATTATTATTGGATCAAACGAAATTGGATTTAAATATCTTCCTCTCTTCAATCTGCCGAGGAAGTTTATTAGCCAAGCGGCTGGGCTCTGTGATACATATTTCCACGAGATCCCCAATTTCGCTCCCATCTCCTCAATCAGAGGCGTACACACTCTTACTTTCAATCTACTTAGAATCAATTAAAGAAATGGGGAAGAAGGAAAGGGGCGGGGGTTTCCAAAAGCAGTCCCTTGCTTTTTAATTGTTTCTATTTTGACTGTTTCTCCTTATCTGTGGTTAACATTCAAAATGACTTGAGAAACGTTGCCACTGAACTCGGACACGGATAAGATTAAGCGGGTAGATGTACATAGAACCCCGAGGCGGGTATTGTATTTTAAGATTGAGTTGTACAATATAAATATGTCCCACGTGTGTTGAAAATATTTGATAGTTGTGTGGGGAGTTGAGTGTCATTGGTGGAGGAGGGGCTTGTTTATAATTGTGCCGACTCTGGGTGTTGCGTGTGTATTGGTGGTGATTTTATTTGGTGAGGTGGAAAGCTGATTTATATGAAACGTCAAATTGAATTCCATTTCTGGATTTTCCCTAATTCCTCTTGGATGATGAAGAAGTTTGCCTGGAGCGGACCGACACGGGCCAATCCTTCCAAATACATTCCAACTACTACATCTTCACCTTATGAATAAATAGAATTATTTTAAAGTGGAATCCAAACTTTTGCAGTTGGACGAATCGAATAATCAATCCAGAAATTCCATTTATTTTTTTGTGTATACTTCAGAGCCAATATGTTACCCTTACAAGGGCTTTCCCATACCTTCTCTCACTTTCATACATGTCTACTTATTTATGAGCAAAACTAGTCCCCCTGATCTTGGTGACGAGTTGACAGTAGAAAATCCGCCAAAGCCTCACTCACCTACTTGCACAGACTACAGCCCGACTTTCCATACCTCTGTGCAAAGCTACTCAAGGGGGGCTTCTACGAGTAGTATAAACACTCCAAGGGATTTAAAACCCAATTCACCCTTTATGAACAGTCCATACTTTCAGGGCAGAGTCAAAATTATTTAATACTTTTGAAAAACTATAAAATTATCAAAAAATGTGAGCAGAGTTCAGAATATAATTTCTATGACGGGTCACTAAATTCTAAAAATCCTCCTTTAAGCCATAATTCAGCCCAGCCGAGCTATTAATCCGAAAAATAGAAAGCTCGGAGAGATGATTGAAAATGCGGGGATTGGTTAGAGAGGGGGACATGATTAGCGCTTTAGTGTAGAGCGCGGTAAGATAAAGGGAGGGAAGCGATTATTGTGAGTCCAGGATTCGTGTGACTGGTTGCCATATCTTGACAAATACTTGTCACACATAGACATGACCAACTTATGGAATTGGATAAGCCTTTTTTGTGCATCGGAGGGGTAATTTAGTAAAAGTGCGGATAAGTGGGATGAGAGTATCATTTTATACAAATTGGATTTCGGATTTTGCATGACTGGTTTTTCCTATCCAACTATATGGACGGGTTCAGGCTTGGCTGCATATCCACCCGTTCATAAATCCCGTCAATCAATAAGCTTTAACATCTTCATCCATCTATGGCACTCATTCCCACAATATCACTTCCTAACCAGACCCAACCTATCTTTGGCAGTCGCGAGGCTGCACGCGCTAAACACTGCGCGATAAACACTGCGCGCTAAACCAAACCCGGTGTGCCCTCTCCCGTATTTACCTATGTACTACAACACTCTAGATTGATGTTTACTAGCCATCAGTCCTTAATATAACGGATAGAATGCATGTCCAACGAGTCTGTCTTCGCTGAGACGTCAGAAATGCGTATTTAGTAGTTTAAACGAGTGCATCTCATTTGGGGCAGTGTGCGACTTTAGCATAGAGTAATTTGAAGTAGGCACCAGGTTCAAAGTGTGACCGAGACAAATATTTCTACCCAGTTCTTGTTAGTGATAGGTTCACCCCCTGAGCTTTATTTGAAAGCCAGTTCAGAATGAGATGATGGTTATGATGAGAATGAGTGTGACTAGGGCTTGTTATAATTTATGCATGGTCCTCTGGTGAGTGTGGAGGAGAGAGGTTGGCTGAGGTTGAGAGATGAGATAATTCGGTCCCGGAGGTGTGGAGGGAGAATCCTATAAAAGAAATTGAAATCCCCATTAGATTTAAATGCATGAATGGGTAAAAAGCACCTTCACCTCTTTCAAAATCTCACCTCCGTATATTCCATCCCCATTTACTATACCATCAACTTCAGACCTTTTGAGCAAGATAGATTCTATACATACAAACTCTAAAATGCACCTCCAACTAGTCCAACTTCCAACTCACACTCACAAACTAAAACAACTTTCCTCTCAGAAATAAACATTTTCTTTTTTGACTTAAAACCACCTCGCATTTTTTTTTACAAGCCCCATGTCCTCAAGTGACTTAATTGGTTCAATCTTAATGTCAAAGTTAACTAAATTCAACCTGGAAACTTTAGGGATCATTCCTTATAACCTTTGGATGCACATCCGGGCATCGTAGATATTAGATTTTGAAACTGCAACCAGCTATTTCATATCAGAGGATTTTGTAACATTAATTTCCCATGAATAAACTACAGATTTGAATCAGAAACTTCGACTATGGTCATATCGATAATGCTGAGTTGAGTAGGTCTTCATACTCACTCCCATTGAAATTAACGTTGGGGACATTGGCGTGAGTGTAATGTCGTACTCCCTTGTATAATCGAAATGCCCAATTGACTTGTTGAGAAATGTTCCAAGAACTGAGTGCAGCAAGTTAATTAAATGAATTCTTTCCCAGTCTCGAAACAATAAAGACAAGCTTAGAAAATTGCATAAGAAAGAAAGGCCAAAGTAAGGAATGCAAAGGCACTTCCTATATAAACTCAAAATAGCCCATAGGGCCTTCCTCCAACTCCGTTCATAATAACACGATAGCCAGTGAGATGGAAAGTATTATCAAAAATGTAGATTCCCATTGATACCCGCGTCATCCTTAAAAAAGGGACTTTATCGGACAATCAATCTCGGTTATAAAATAGTTATCTCAACCCATCAATCTGGCCCACAAGGCTTTTAAACTTCTTCAGCTCTTTTCATAGCCCTCGTAGACGGTTAGACCTGAAGGGGGCCAAGCACAAATGGCGGGAGACTTTCAAGCTCATACCCGGAGCCATACAATCCGCGGGTACTTTGTTTATGTATGAAAACCCGGGGACATAAGGGTCTGACAGGGACGTGAAGGTCTCTCGGAACGTTATTTATGTAAAGGCTCCCTCCGTTTAGGACTTTGGCGTGTAATATTCTGTAGAAATGTGTGTAATAATAATAATTTGTACTGGGAAAGACAGTTTGCAAGTTTGGAGGGTTGGAAAGTTTGGGTTGGTCGGAAGTTCGGAGCCATTTAGCCGCACATTCCCTTTTTTTTATAATTCAGGACATTAAGATTAGATCAGGGGAGAGTGAGTGTATGTGGTTCGTGTGTGTCTCTTATACTTGGTCCCTAGTCCTCCATGGCTTAGTCACTTAGGTACGATGGGAATCCTCTGGACAGTTAAGTGATCATTTAAAAACATCAAATTGTCTCTTTTAGGATTTTCAAAATGACAAATGCCAAGAATTCTGCCCTCAATTCCTCCTTTTTAAATTTAAACACACGTCATGTCCCACTTGATTAATAATATCTATTAACAGAGATATGAGATCTGGCCAGGATTTCACATCCTCACTATCCCAGCTCTACTTGCTTTATAAATGGCCGACAAGTATTCAAACTTTTCCACTATGGACCGTATCAACATGATTGCATAAACTTACAAGGGAATCCTCTCAAGGGCTCCCCTCCACACAAATACCCCCCTGCTCTTTCCTACCCTCTTAACGGCTCCAACTATCATGATGGCCTCGTTAATTTCACAAAGTCAAATCACCGGAAAGTGTTGATTAGGATTTGAAAAGCATTGCTCACCAATAACGTATTGTTTCGATACGTCTTAGTTGATAGAGCAGAGGGGCAAACAGGGTCTCAAGGATATCATTGAGAGGGGGGACATGTGGGACAGGGCACTTGTTTCTATTCTTGGAATAGGCAATCAGCCCCTTGGCAATTACGTCTCTCCAGAGCTGCAAGGGGATTCATAAATTGTCCCTCCATTTCCGTCTGCTTCTAATTTCTCTAAAAAGTGTCCATTTGTAGGTGGGAATTAGGGAATTTGTGCCGTTAACGGGGAGGATGGGTGAGAGGGCCATTAAGCCATTAAGATTTACATAAGCGTCGGGATTCCATTCTGCTCAAATGCTTAATTTGATGGGAGTAATCCTTAATTGTTTTTCTTGTCTTTTGTAGGTGAAGGGAAGAACGTGTCCTTGTTGTGCAAGGTGTCATCCGTCCCTGAGGCTTCCCTTGAGTGGCTCTTCAATGGCCAGCCCTTGTCCAACTCCTCGCTGAACCTCCTGGTGGAGACGACGAACGCTTATCCGGTGGGAGCCGCTTCTGGGTATCCTAGTGGATCATCGACCAGCCTGTCTTCTCATCAATCCATGTCAACCGTCCCCATCGAGAAGAAGAGTGAGCTCGTCATCCTAAATGCCACTTCCGATGAGAATGGCACTTTTCTTTGTGTGGCCAGGAATCCGGCCGGAGTGGCCATGGCCAACTTCACCGTCCGAGTCTTGACGAAATATGACACTGAGATCTCAACGGATGCCATGGGCACAATCCCCCTCTTCGTCTCCAGCTATCCCAACCTCTTCATCATTGTTTTAAGTACGGTTGCAGTGATAGGCTTTGTGATTGTCCTCTTCGTAATATCCCTCCTCATCTGCAAGTGTTCCCGACTGTGTGGCTTTGGTCCGCGTCGGGGTCGCAGGTCGTCCTCGAGTTCCCTTGGAACCGGGGATGGACGAAATGGGAAGCTGGGTAAGAAAGGACACAAGTCCCATGAGAAGGAAGGGACAATGAGTAGTGTGGTTAGTGTTTGTGGGGGCAAGTTGGACAGACATTTGAGTGAGACGAGCACGTTGACCACCCACACAAAATCCAACGGCTCCGTCTTCCTCCTCAGTACAAGTTCAGAGTTGGGAGATTCAAACCCTGACCTCATCGAGGGGGTCAAGAGAGTTGAAGGGGATGGTCACGAAACATCCTTCTCTCACTTTAACAATGGACCCTTGTATTGTTCGTCCAGTAATGTTAACAATGGTGACCCTGTTGTACCTAATCCTCCTCTGAGTAGTAATCAGCGTCCTCCGTCTTCCTCCGGCTATCATCACCACAACAATCAGCAACACTACGCAACCCTTGCTAGGACCCCCTCGGGTCAAAGTTCTGTGAACCCTAGTGCCGTTATTTTAGAACCGAGTCAGTTTAGTAGTCCAGGAGGTCAGTACAGTTCTCCGGGTCAGTTTAACCATCCAGGACAATTCAATTCTTTCCCTATGGACTACGGGCTGCCAAAGTCCCTCAATGTAGCCACCCTCGTCCGAAGGTCCCCGAGCTACCCTTCAGGGATTACGGTATCGTGTGCAGGGACCTCTACATCCCCGTCCCCCTCCCAAGGGAATGTCTCCCTCCCAAGCAACTACGACCTGGCCAAGTACCCCAAGGAGTATATCAGCCCTCAGCAGCAACAAGAACCCATATCCTCGCTCCCTTCATACGGTTACGTTCCTGGACCTCTAATCTACAGCCAGTCCCCGCACCAAGAGTACTATCCCACCTACATCTTACCCCCGGGTACTTATGTTACCACTTACAGCGGCCCAGGCGGGGAAGAGTACGCCGTGGCAACCATGGGAGCATACATGGACTCTGTGCCCCCTCCTGTGAACTGCTCTTGTGGACCCATCCTCGAAGGGAATGAGTCTGACGAGTGCACAAAGTGTGAGGGCGAGGCCCCATGTCCCAACGGGCCAAGTGTGTCCACCGCGACCACGGCCACCTCGCCCATCCTCACGAATGGTGGTAAGGAAGGAGAGAGTTCAAGTCTGAATACAATCGCCCCTACTCCAAGTAAGGTTAAATGTGTGGAAGGGGACGGTGGGGGCAATTGTTCCATTCCCAGTATTTTAAAGCCGATGGGAAGTGGGAGTAATAATAATAATAACATTGCCCGTCTTCAAAGACAACTCACCACTCAAATAAACGAAAGTCCAGACGAGGGCTACGAGGACGAGAGTGCAGAAGGGACGGAAATCTAATTAAAAGTTTCATTCCTCAATCACATTAGCAGCTTATATTACCCAAGAAGTATTCAAGCTTGTCCAGGCCCTGGACGCAGGCAGCCCCGCGACCTGGTCACAATAAATTGGCAGATATGTATTTAATATCGATGAGTCAAGAATCCCAATACGCCTCTTGTGGGCGGAATTCGAAAATGGACATGGAATCCCACACTCCAACATCCAGTACCGACTGAATAAATAATTGTACCGTCTAGCAATTGTACTAACCTAGCCAGCCTAGAGAGCTATGACCAGAGGGGCACCAGACACTTCTTCCTCCCTTGTTCCAACTTTTAGATGGGGAATTATAATTACCTTCACGAATGACACAAGTGCAGAGGAATTAGCACAAGAGCCAACCAAGTTAGCTAAATCTGTGAACAACTTTATATCCATTTATTATCCCTTACCTATTTAGCTGTATTTTGCAAGAAAGGAGGAGAGGAGTTGTAGGTGGTTTCAAATGTCCTAGAAAATGTCACTTCTCCGCATCTCTCTGCTCCTTGAAGAACGTGGAGAATATATTCGCTTAAAAAATACGGGCTTACTTTTTGGCAGGTTTGAATTTGTTGAGCCAACGGTTTAAATTTAATTTAAAGAGGAAATCATTTAAATATTCTCCAGCTCCTCCAGGATCTTTTGAAATACCGGAACTACCTTGACGTTTTGAGTTGGACTCAAAAAGTTCTCTCTCTCTCCTCTATAAGACTACATGAGATCTATGGATTAAGGCCAAGTAGATTTCTTCATGTGGTTACATGTTATTTGATGTAGAAATCTATTTGTTACTCCCGTATACTTACTCACTAAAGTGTTCCCATAATTTAAACCTCTCTCTTCTCTCAGTCAGTCTTTGTACTCAATTTACTCTGAGCAATAATCCTTTACAAGGTGCGGAAAGTACGAATATAATTAGCACAAATTAATTAGCTTGTAAAAACACTATTTAAATTAGTCATAGGTAATTAATTTTTGTATAAACAAAATCCTAGTTGATTGAAGGGTCTACGTCTCGGCTCGGTTCAGTTTTGGCTCCACTCCCTCAGATTTAACACCCGCCTCCCAATTCCACAAGCTACAAGTTCCTCCTCAAACTATTTAATCCCGTCTTAATAGTCAAGACACAAGTTTGGCCACGCTACAATTGCCAAGATTCAAAACTACCGTTCTCCACAAGGGTTCGTAATTGGGATATGAAAAGCGAGTCGGGGTGGGTTTTATTTCTCAAACGTAGTAAAGGTGGAAAGTATTTAAAATAGATAAATTACAATTAGTTAACTAGGATTAACCGAATGACTGAAATTGTGACAGAGGGCTTGTAGGAGACGCGAAACTTGAAGCAATAGAACGAGACAGAGAGATTTACATGTATTTTCATGAGTTTTGGCAACACCTACGTCTTAAATAACCCCCTCTAGTCAGGGACTTACAAAACTCTGTTTCAATCTACACTAAAACACATACGTATTTAATCTTATCTAATTGAAACAAGCTTATAAGATTCTCTTTGGGTTAAAAAGTACAATGGTAATAGGATAAATATATGTACGTAATAAGCATATAATAAATGTAAAAAAAGTGGTGCGACTTTGTAACAGAATCATTTAAGAGTTGTATAAGGTTGCTGATTATAGAGTTATAGAGTTTTTAACAACAAAGAGTGTATACTGAACTATTTGTAATAGTATTTAAAGGATATAGTTAAACTGGCCGTTGTTTATATATGAGTAGCATTCCTTGTTTCGTATTCTGATATCATTTCAAATCAAAGCCACTCCTCCAAGAAATCAAGTGGAAGTTGCAAGACTAAGCATGGGAAGCAGTGTGGGAGGATTTTGTACGAAAATATTAAGGATCGTTAGGAAGAAGGGGGAACACGTATTCACAATTTTTCAGAAGGAATGGAATTCAGAATCTTGATTGTACATTTAAAAAAATTATGTAACATTTTACTAACTAAGAGACAGTGTATTTAAACTTGTAGATAATTTAACCCGAGGATTAAAAGTAAGCGTAAGAAGCTGTATAATTAATTCTATCATGTATTTCAAGTGTAACAGAGTTTATGGGAAATGAGGGGAGAAATGGAATAAAAAATGTTCGTATTTGTGTCGGAGAAACTCAAAGCCCTTCATTCTTGAACATTTCATTAAAAGATGATACGAAAAAAGTTTTCGATGCATCGATCAGTTCAATAATTAGTGGGATCCCTCATCATTAAAATAAATTCTTACGAAACTTAGCGAAAGCAAACTTATGTAGTGAAGCAAGGGATTATTGTCGAAATTCATCGATGAGTTTATTTATGTTGTGTAAGACGTCCTAAAAGCTCCATGATCTCCTCCATAAATGAAAGCTTTATTTATTTATGAGGCTGAGAGTTGTAGGTTGAGTTAGGGAAAGTATGTCATCTACGAAGAATCAATATAATTGTGTACAAGTGGGTGGACTTTTATTTGGCAAAGAATAACAAAGAAAAAAGCAAGTTGGCCAAGTAGGTTTTTATGAAGGGGACTCCATCATCATCATCGTCATCTTGTCCATCCCATTTCATTAGTTTGTGATACACACACTGGCCCAACTTGTTCAATCATATCGCATTGACAAGATGTGTTTGGAAGGTAGTCCCTTGTACAGAACATGATGGCTCCATGTCCCACAAATTATTAGTTCCATCAGAAAATGTCTCATCCCCTCCGCCCTCTAGTCAGTCCCTTCATTCCCCAAGCCAAATAATTATCTCCACCTCAACAGGCACACCCAACCTTTTCAATCAACTTATCCCTTTCCTCAATAAGGGCTCTCCACACCCGATGGACACAACCCGGAACTCTCATCCGTACAAAATCAGCCCAACTACCGGATCCGGAATTAGTTCTACTACCAGTATGGACTTTTTTTGTGTATGGATGCCTGAAAAAATCTTTATGTAATTAAAACATTTGACAAAATCTATTATCCCCGGGCATAAAGATGAGAATTTTGATCCCCAACTTCCTGAAACAACCGGAAACTCGGACAAGTGATAGGGCTTGACATATCTTCATGTTCAACTGACTATGGCAATCGGGGATTTCCTCGTTTAAGTTTTCTTTAGGAAATAGGAACGGAAGTTATTGCAATTTAGGATCACGTTTATTAAATGTTAGCGCGTGGAGTTGTAGGATTTGAAATTATGACAATTAGCTTTAGTTCTCCGTACCGAATGCTACCGGAATTAGATAGCCTCTGTATTATGGGCCACAAATGGACATCTGAACGATATCACATGGTCAATTCTTCTTTACAAGAGGAAAGGGAAAAGTCAAGCATCAGACACATCAAAGGCTGTCCTTGATATTTTTTTTCAATGGACCTGCTTGCTATACATTTCCAAGTAAGAAGACTAGAGTCTAGATCTGTACAACCAGTTGGTATGGGATCTCATGGGATTGATGTTTCCAAATTTTCCGAGCCTTTTCACCACCGCCTTTGCTAAAGCCAATGCCGTCATAAAAAAGGCATCGTATGCAACCACAGCTTTTTCATACCCCACGTTTCACTTGGGAATAATACACTCGTCTTCATGAATGGATTTAAATGACCTCAATACCATCAACAATCCATCTGTGATGAACCCTCAAGCATACAATGTTTAACAGCTGTATTAGTATCGACAATAGGCTAGCAGTTGGGAACCCTTAAAGTCTTTGTCAAACTATTGGAACAAAAGAATATAATTAAAACGTCCTAAGACAATGGACATAATTTCTACCAAGTTTTTTCCTAGCATGATTTTCCCAAGAGTTGGGATACTCCAATTTTGTTGATATCTTCAGGAAATGTCAAAATTCCCTGGATAAAAAAAAGAATCCAATTTCCACAAGCTCCCATCTAAAAAGGTAAGGGAAAAAACTGTAAGAGTATGTGTGTGTGTATAATTTGACAAGTGGCAGGAGGATTATGTAGTTTATATATTTGCTGGAGACTAAGGTTGCAAAGTGGCTCTAAAGAAGTAGGTCGGCAGTTGGAGAGGACACTTTGTCGTATTAAGGGAAGCTGGGCAGTCCTTGGTTATAACCGAGTGAATGGACTAACGACAATTGATACGACTTCTCCAGAAACAAAGCCCCCTACCTCTTCTCATACAACCCCAACTTTAGACTCATAAAAGTCCAGTCCAGATGACAATTGTTGTCCTCCAAATTACTGCAACTGCTACAACCAACACTGCTCCTACCTCCCACACTGCTTCAATCCTCCACTCTACTAGATCGTAAAATCCACCAATCCACCAAAAACTAAACGCATACTTAACCTTACATTTACAGACCACTTCCAAAATATCCTAACATTGTGGGGATTGTATTTCAAAAATTAACTTATATCACCGGGTTGCCTTTTGGGGATTTTGTAAAAGAAAGTTTTCAAAAACCGACTGGGTACAACTTTTTTTTATTAAACACAGATTAGAATTTGAGAGCATGTAGCTCTTTGAAGGTAACGTCTTTGAATTTCGAAAAGTCATTTGGAAATTAAAGCCACCCGTGTATTTTTTTAAGCCTCATCACTACTGTTACTGTTACTGTTACTACGTACCACTTTAACGGCCCTGTCAATCTCTTGAAATCCGATCATGAAAAAAGTCAAAACGTTATCATATTTCTGCAGATGCGTCAAATACCAAATCCCAACAATCATACTCTTTCGAAATACGTTATTCGTTACCCAACCCTATCGACTGTATCATCATGGAACTGAAACTTAAGATTGGACCGTATGACCCGCGGTCCCCAAGCGTCGTCCCCTTATTTAGACACCGAGTTCCATAATTCCTGCACAGCCCGTCAAGTGAAATATTCCAGCTTTTTATTTCTGGAGTAAACATTGTGGAATGGAAGTAAATAGGGGAGGATTTGAAAGGGGATTTTATTTTTTGAACGGATAAGATTTTGCTGGGGATTTTATAGAGGTCTTATATAAGGATGTAGAGATATGTGGGAAGTGGATGATGGGAATAGTAAGTGCTAGGTGGTATTTGATTGTGTTGTAGACTGATAGAAGAGCTCGAGGGTGGCCGTTCCCCATTTTTTTTTTGATTTCTTCAGCTCTTTTTCCATCGTAAAATCTTGCACTTTCCTTCAATATTTTGCACATTTCTACACTTTCACTAAACGATTTATTCCACACTTTCCACCTCCTACACGATATTTTTAATAGTCCCTACTCGCCCCATCACCACCAGACCAACTCATCTCATCCAAAAATAAGCCCACAAAATATATTCAATATCATACAAGCTCCACAAAATACCGGGACTCATGCTCATTCATGGAATATTACAGGACGTAGTTTCCAAATCTCCCCCTTTTTCTTATTTTGAAAGACCCTTAAGATCGTCCCTGCAGTCCGTGCTGGAATACAGAAAAAGATGCAGGTCACGCGCGCCCGTAACCGCGCCGACATAATTCCTAGAAGGGCATCGCTGACTCTGTCGCTCGAATTTTTTTCATCGATGTCGATAACCTTATACTCGTATAAGGGATGTGAAGCTGCTCGGAAATCGTTAATAGAAAGCCAGTAGTATGCAGACGGTATTTGTACGGGTGGATGGGATTGTGAATCGGCATGGGAAATGTTCAGTCCGATGGGAAGTATAAAAAAGCGATTTTGAAACGTCCGGGAACACGATAGATAAAGGGAATAAAAGCTGAGCTACGGTGTGTTGGTATTATAATTTCCATTTCCAATAGGTCTCTATACAGAATTATTATAGGATGGCGTGTGTCCAATTCTGCCGAGTCAGAGTGACCCAGGGTAGAAAGTAGCAAAGGGAGTGTGTGTGGTTATCCAGCATCTCTCCAGACTTTCCCTCAAGAGTTTACTTGAGCTTATGTGAGCAGATGTGAATTATAGTTTCAATTATTCCCACACATTATTGGACATTTCTTTTTAAACTTTGGATCCCCGTAATTTTAAAACTATTGATAGAAATGGGGGCCAAGCATGAAAGACTTGGGTCAGATTCCACTCTATATCCACACTGGGTCATCCCATAATCCACAACTTTACGACCCCAGCCGACCATTACGTACACAAAGGAGGGGGAATGGACATTTCGCGTGTCTACCCTTACATTACAGCTTGTCTCAACTTATTCCCGGGTATTATTTACAATTAGAAACCGAAGGGTTATCTCTTCTTCACTGGGATTGAACCCATCAACCCGCTACCTTTTCTTCGACAACAGCGATTATGTTCTTACCATTCAACTAAAAATATATTATGATTGTCAACAGATACATTTTAGATACACTTTTTAACAACTGGTCGATCAAGATGCTTTTAGCTGTGAACAATATGCTCAGCTTGGACTTAAATTGCGTAGCTTGTGAGACATGTTAATAGTCATATCGGTAATGCTGTGTTGACTGCAAAATCATGCAAGCGCCAATGTCAATTTAAATGGGAGTAAGTATGCAGGACGTGGTATTAAAGTCGGCCTCATCGATTTGAACATAAGAAGTGCTTATGCGTTGCCCGGTTTCCAAAGGAATTTATTGTTGCCATCCGTCCAGAAAAATGTGGGGAAAAGAAGTTTCAATTTACGTTAATTTAAGGGGACTTGAGACGTTTAGGTTGGGAAATCATCTTCAAAGATGAGAGGAGCAATGGGAAATGGTATTTATTATCTAGTGTAGAATAATTGCATTTACAGGGTGAGTATTTTAAAACCGTGCGATTTTAGCTCGATATCTAATCTTCATTTAAAAGACCAGAATCTTAAATTTTGAGCTTCTATTTAAAATACCATGACCCTTCCAAATGGCTTTTGACATTACGGGTAATTGTTTTACTGTTTTCAATACGGAAATTTGAACAGGCATGACCTTCAGATTTTTTAACGAATTTTTTGCCAGTAATCCCTTAAAAGTATTAATTGTTGAGAAGCGGATACGAAAATACAAGGTTACTAATTATAATGAAAGTGATAATTCATCACCCTGGGATCGGATCCGTGTAGGTCGAAAAGTCAGGTTGGGTTTTGTAACACCACGATAAGAGATTTATAAAGGAAGAGAAATGTTTTTATTCCTATATGACTCTTCTAAGATAAATCCAAGTTCCATCCAAGTTTTCTGTACGAGATTGAACCCACTCTCAGATACGGCTTTGAGATAGTCACGGATTGGGCATTTCAAGAGTTTGTTTGCTTAACTACGTTTTCCCAAGGAATAAAAAAAAATCCTTTCCATCTAATATATTTTTAAAGCTTTGAAATGCATAGGTCGCTGAGGGATGATCAAAAGATTTTGAGCCAATCTTGTGCCCCTCTAATTCCACAAGGCTTCTTATGAATATCTTATCTAGCTCTGTCTGTCTAGGACAAATTGATGTACACATCTTCCACTATCACAAAATACCCATTTATAAAATATTATCCTCAAATATAAACACACATCCTCCCAAGGAGATGTACCCCGGGCATTATGCCCAGCTTTCCTCTTCTTAACACCTCAAGGGGAAAGTGCTTTTTTAAGGTGTGCATTCCATTCATAAACAATTTAAATATTCACAATTAAATCAGCTGATTTTTTTAATAATTTCTAGACACATTGCCATTACTGTTTTCAAACATAAAATTCCATGCAAAGGTAAGAATTCTGAAAATCGGATTTGACCGAAGCCAAAAAATTGATTCTAAAATAACACAGAGAATATTCTGTATCCTCAAAAACTTATTTCGAACAGTTAAACCTGGTTTAAAGAAAAATCAGTAATCAATCAAAAATCAAAGCTTTATCTTTTTAATTGAAAATTTTGACGAAATACAATTTTTGGGGTTATTAAAACTGTACAATTAAAATTCTACACATGAGAATCCCCGGGTATTAGGATCCCTGTCCCTTATAAGCAAGATACAGAGTTGGTTTATTATCCGTTGGTAGTTGATTATGTGCTGTTATCTTTTTCCTTGTGCTTACTCAGCCTCAGATTTCTTGGCTAATCTTGTTTTCTTAAGTAAATCCCTTCTTGGCGTAATAAACCCTTTTGGATATAAATTTGTGGAGGATCTATACTTGCTCAATCAAGTCCACTACACGAACCATTAATAACTATAAAAGATGAGTAGACGAGGCTCATTTACACCTATCACTTATCCCTAGACACACAAGATACCTGGCCTTATGCAACGTACTAAAAATAATCTTCAAATAAGTGGATAAGGCATACGTGTTTCCTCTCATTTCTCCTATGTCAACTCAACCATCTACTAGCACCAAAAAATTCTTTACTTTCTTAGCTTCAGATCATCACACATATCTTGGGACAACCAGGGTAAAGTATAAAATCTTAAAATCTAGTACTTATCAAGAAGTTAAGTGTACGGTCCTTATGCAGCGGTTTCGATTTAAATCAGTAAATGACACACGTGACCCCAGGATTTGAGAATAAAAACGGTTCTTCTCCCATCATAGTTATGTTTTTGTCGGTAAAGCTAGAAACTAAAATTTTGCAATTTCCTTCAAACCTAATAAAATTTATTAAAACGAAACCCGGATGAAACATGAAACGCTGATTTACAGACCTCAAGAATAATAAGAAAGTATCCAAACTATCTGCTCAAATAACTCTTGGCGCTCTCGTGTAAGCGTATTCTATATTTGGACAAGATGGTACTTGAAATTTTAATATTCTAGTGTAATATCCACATCCGAACGTACCCGCATTGCTCCAATATTCTGGAGTGTAGTGTTGCAGAGATGTAAATGATTGTGTGATGTATATATACAAGAGTACGGTAAGAGGTTGAAATTTAATTCAATTATTGTAATTGTCTGGAGGAAAGGAAAGTGAAAGAAATGTTCTCGGAATCGGAGAGAAGTTGGCCAAAATTCGGACAAAACTTTCCCCCATCAATTCCCAATCCATACATTATTCAATCCCTGGAACCACATGGAATGCCACAAGTAGCCACATACCTAGGGTTACCCACCCCGTCCTTACTCTAATTCTTATCATACATTATTATACACAAACAAACATCCTCAAGGGCTCTTAAGGGAACCCAGTCATGTCTATTCAAAGACAGTTTTTTTTCACATACTTTTCTCAGACACACAACGAGGTAATCCATAGGTGACCTAAGTTTAAAACTTCTCCTAAAGTATAGTAACTATGATAATTCAGTTAATATAAAGGGTCGTCCTTCACTAGCCATGTTTGACCCTGTGAGGGTCCCCAGGAAGGCTCTCCTCAGGCAGAACTGCCACCGCAACGTTTTCCCACACTTCTTCTTCTTAAGACAAGAGGAGCTTTTGTATCTGTTCATGGTATGATGATGGAAGGCCAAATTAGCTTATGATTGGCCCCTCAGAGGATGGGGGAAATAGTTAGGAAAGGGTCAGAGGGATTTTTATCTATTGGAATGCATAACGAGTTCTGTCTAAGGCACTGCACTCCAAGGGCTCCAGAAAACTGTGTTTCACGTGTGTGGACTTTTTTTTGAAGGATCTAATGATGTCCCTTGACTTTTCCTAACTTTGCTACATTCCTTACAACTTACTGGGTGATAAGGAACCCTGAGAATCCCCCCTTGATGAGATGCATTAGATACGATGGCCAAGAGTTTATTTTACTTGACAGAGAAAACTCTTTCATTTATGTGTGAAGTGAAGACATCCTCGCCTTGCTCAGCTTATTGAACTCGAAAACCCGACCATTCGACCTTAGATTTGAAAGCCCTATCGCCTCAATTGGTGTGGAGGGTATTCATTAGCTGACTTGCCTCTGTTTCAAAAAGTCTAACGCCGCATTCAGTCGTCATATACTGGATGAGATTCAGAATTTGGGTAACTTAAGTAGAATATCCATTGGCTTGGGACTGTGACTTGTGAGTATTCAATAAGACAAAAAGGAGTGAGTGTCTGTGGCTCTACCAAGGCTAGAAGATGTCTGTAGGTTTTAGATGTACGTATATGAGGTTCATCATATAGAATAACCCGGAAGACTCTGTTCTTCGGTATGGAGGAGATTGTAGATATGAAATGGAGGAAGAAGAATGGAGAAATGAAATATGGGTATTGGTTATGAATTATTATGGATTTCAAGCTGAGGTCACATCTATCTTGGCACTTCCGACAGGTCAAAGTTCAATTAAATTCCCAATCTCCATCTCCCCCTCCTGCTACAGAATATGAAGGGCCATAAAGCTACAAATCGTTTATTTAAGGAAATTCATCTTCGATGCACGTCCAATCTCGATGGGCCCATCCTGTTTCAATTGTCGGTGTCGGCTTGACTTTCTACCAATCTTACCTTATTGTCTCAACGCGGCCGAACTTTACCATTTGGGTCACTGTAAATACAACTGATAATTTTAGTGCACATAATGGGTGTTTCGTGTGCATTTTTGGAGCAATTAAACGGTCCTTTGCAATCGTATGACAAACATGAAAGTAGATTACACGGCTTCTCCTTTCAATTCGGTGGGAGAACTTTAATATCAAAGGCCCCTCATAATTTAACACCACGACTAATGCAGAGAAGATGAATTTGAAGTACAGAAAGATGCTTGAACTGTGCAAGAGGGTTTAGGAAGATTGAATAGACTATTTCTTCCATCCTTTATATTGTTCTATTGTATTGTTATAAATCTATTAAATGGGTGGAGTGGTTTGAGATATTTATAAAAAAGCTATTTCCACATGATCAACCTGAGTGAATTCAATGACATTTCCCCCTCATTTATTTATCTCAATATTCTTCACAGCTTTCACTCAAAGTGCTGGCCAAATTGTCTACGAAGAATAAATGTTGACATTTTTTATTGTATTTAAATGGTAAGGGGAAAGTGGGGATGAGTTAAAGTAGAATTGCAATAAGCCTCGCCTTTCTTAAAAACTTATCACAAAGAGGACCTTTTGGTTGACTGTACCTTCCGTTCACATGAATCATTCTCTATAAATATGTATTTTGGAATTGTGAATTGCAATGACACGCTTAGAAAAAACAATCAATCCATCCCAACAATTTGCCTTAATACATCTCGGAATATCCATAAACTCAATCGTCCTGGAATGGAAGTAATACTCCTTGCTGAACTTTACTGCGGATTTGGTCATTGAAATGCTTAAGCTGATTATGAATTATTAATAATTTGGGAAAGAGTGCTTGCTTTTCCAGCTTCATTCATGTATTGTTCTGAGCCCTTGATATTTACGTAGAAATCATTGATCAATGCTGGTGAGGCTGGATTGTTGGCAACTGCAGTTGCGAGTTCACCACTCTACAGGGGAGACATTTTAATTCAATCAAGTTGACGAAACGAAGACTTACCAATTTGGAGACTATTTTATCCCTTTTACCAATCATAATTTTCACGAAAACTAGCTCATAATTATATAAAAATTTATAATTTCTCACTATCCCATCCTATCCAGGTCAGCCTAAGGTTAGGAAACATAAGAAAAACAGAAATTTTGTCAAAGATATTTCATGTCGATACTTGGCCGTCTTGAAAGGTTTTTTAATATAAACGTTTTCAGGAGAAGCGTCGGCAGAATAATCTAAATCCCATCTCCATCTTTCCATAACGAAAAGAATAGAAAACATCCTTTCCTCCTCTTACTCTCTCTTAGTGCTCCCTTGCTGGAGAAAAACTAAACTTTCCAACCGGCTTACATTTATAGTCAACTTGGTACACACGTTATGCTAGATTTCGAATGCTTAAAAAAGTCTTGTTTTTATTAACTCATTAATTTACAAATTACTTTGGGTTTTTAATAAATTTGATGCATATTCGTTGTTTAAGGAAATGGCTGGAGGAATTGATAAGATAATTAAAATTAACATCAAGTTCGAACCACATGATTTTGTAATTATAATTCATACGCTGTTCAAGTCTTTTATCTGTAATCTTTAAATTTAATTGACGAATAATTATTTATATTAATTTGGATTCGTAGATTTATAGTTTTACATGATTTATTTAAAAATACAACAGAAAGAATAACTGGTCTTTTATGTATTTGAAAAATATTTCTTTGCAGCTTATCTTACGATACTAACTGATTTAGCAGATGTGGTGCTGTGAACGTGATTATAAATTGTAACAATGCCTTTATAAATTCTGTTATCCTTGTCGTAAAGAGTTTTTGAAAACAATTTTTTGGCCTTCAAACTGGTCATCATTATCCAAAAAAGAAACATTGATGTTAGCAAATTTGTTTGTTAAAAAAAATATTGGTTGTTATCTGAATGGGACAGCCTCCATGGCCCATTCTTTCAACCGATTAGATTCCTCTTCAAAAACAAAATTATACATTGTGTCAAAGGACGGCTGTGCAAAACTTGGGAGTTTTTATGAATACTTAAGAAGGTTTTATGATTGTTAGATTTTATCGGGTGGAGTCAACCCCAACGGACTAACTCTACTCATTCGGCCCATCAGCTTATTTAATATTTAACTAAAAATACATTTTTACAAAATTTGGGTGGGTTATTTTGTTTGTGGTTAATTGTTAGAAAAGAGAGTATAAAAAACGTACGACGATTTCAGAGTATGCAATTTTTGCGATAAAATGGGAGACGCAGTGAAAGATTTCTTTTTCAGCCATGTAACGCAACAGATCTTTTGTGGCTAACAAATTGTCCCACCGAGTATAATGAGAAGTAAAACTTCTTTGCAATGTTCCGGTTACGCTTGTTATTGGATTGAAATTTTTTACGATCAACTTTGACGGCCTTAAAATAAGGAATTGTGCTCCGCAAGGTTTCGCGTCTTTGTACAGCTACGGAAAGGTGACTTATCGCATGCTAATGAATCGTTAAAGTTATCATAAATGCTACTAGTGCACTCATTTTATATACGACAAGGGCTCAGAATGAGATCAAAAATGTACTCTTTTGTCCAGTCTTAAACTCACCAATTGTTAAATTATAATATGGATTATATCAGGGCTGAGTCATGATGATGCTGAACTCTGAAGCTCAGAAGGCTGATGAGTAAAATTGCATGCTTATTATTTTTAGTTAATAACGCAATGTATTCTAAATTAAACATATATAAATATGACGCCTCTTTGGCTTAATAATGCAGTCTTGGAGAAAACACTATATGTATTCAGTCCGAAACTCTACACTAATACTTCTACTTACTGCTCATATTACAAAAATAGGCAAGGCCATTCGTCTTGCATTCCTTCCACGTGGAGCTACGAGGGTATGTTCTTAGGTATTGCTGTGGGTTAATATCCCAAAATGACTGACAAATCCTCTTTAGCAATGACTCATAAGTAAGAAAATATTTACAGACAGTTTCTAATTCAATAACTGCTGAACATAAACCCTTAATACAAAGACAAGTGGAAGAGGTAGACATGGTGTTAAATGAAACAATTAACACTTATAAATACGCTCCAAAAAAGTTAATTAGTGTAGAAGGCAAGGAGGAAAGCAAATTTTTCAAATTAGAACATGCACGAGCCAGGACAAGTAAGATAACAAAAACATCGGCCATATCTCCTCCCGGTTGAGGATGCATTCCCCTCAACCTTGGGTAAAACCAGTTTCTTCAGCGTGAAGAAACTGATGTTCTTTTAACTTTGCCAGTGGGGTAAGGGTGTTTCTCAGTGGAGTCCATTGGACTCCACACAATGTATGAAAGAATATTAATTATGAGTTAGTTGATTGTTAACTCTTGCCTCAATCAGAGGCAAATAGTTAACTCAAATCAGAAGGCAGAACCCTCTACCGGTGCGCAGCCGCCGCAGGCAAAGAAGAGAGGGCCCAAAAAAGGCAGCCAATCACAGGCTGAGAGTAGATGAGGATACAATATCCTCAACTCCCCGGGTTATCAAAACTAGGGACAAGGGCGACCTGCCCATCAACACAGCGCTCCCTCCTCTCAAGCTCTCACGCCTATATTTCCCCCCCAGATATATGTCAATGGGGCACCTCCTTATAAGGCAGAACAGGAAATGGTCGAGGCAACCGAGGTCGAGGAAGGGGTCGTGGTTATGGTAATCGTGGATACGGGAATCGTAGTTATTCCTCTCAGGCCTATCCACCATTTCGAGAGCGATTCTTAATCGAACAACACATGACTTTTTTCGTCAGTTGTTGACAACTATCGGAACTCGTCAGGTGTCAGTGGGTACTACCAAGAGCATATCAACCTCAGAATATTTCAAATTTCATAGCTTAAATTTATTAAGGCATTTAAACAAAGACGGCATACATTCTACTGCGTTTGGAAACATAACGTTGCGGAATGGAGCCCAAAGTATTTGATTGCAGATTAAAATTTCCCTATTCTGGACTTTTTTATGGCCAATCGGGTTCAGGGAAAACAGAATTAGTGCTATGGGTGATTAAAAATCGACAGGTAATTTTTGGCTTAAAGATAAATAAAGTTTACTATTTTTACACTAGCCCTCAACAAAAAATTTTAGATTTTAAGAAGATTCAACCCGAGGTTGAGTTTTTAACTGATATACACGATCTACCTGATAATAAAGGTGAGCCATGGTTAGTTATTTACGATGATATGCTTCTGAACTTTCAGACAAATAAGTCAGATCGACAGCATATTTTTGAAATGTTCATTAGGAGGAGTCATCACCAAAACCTTGGTGTGTTTGTGCTGTTACAGCAAATGTTCAATAATAGCCTTAGGCTAGCAGCGCTAAATTCTACGTATAATTTTGTTTTCCCATGCGAGACAGACAAGGGTGTATTGGAATACTTAAATCGGAGGTTATTTCCAAAAACTCTTCATTTCCTTCGGGATGCTATGGAAGATGCATCTAAAAAAAAGTGGAGTTATCTATTAATTGACTGTTCCCCGGGGCAGCATTCTAATTTTAGATGTCGTAATTTTATTTTACCGAATAAGGATTCTAAAATTTATTTACCAAAAAATGTATAGAATAACAAGTAACGAAAACCATTTGA